>QMEG01002223.1:187997-198376 GCA_010665285.1 Linum bienne | reverse complement strand
ATAAAAAAAAAGAAGTGTATTATGTTATCGAAAATCATGGTACAGCTGATCATTATCATGTCTGTTCAGCTCAATTTTTCCATTCTCTGGATATACTGGTCTATCCACTAGCGCGGATACGTTCTCTGTTGTTGACTTTCAATTGTTAGGATTTCACGTAATGGGTAGGAGAGAGAGTTTAAGGGGTACAATAGGAAACTTGGAATATTAATAGGTTTTGCGGGAAAATTCTCTCGGAGCCATTATTTTAAATTATAATAAAAGAAATAAGAAGTGTATTATGTTATCGAAAATCATGGTACGGCTGGTCATTATCATGTCTGTTCAGCGCAATTTTTTCTATTCTCCGGATATACTGATCTATCCGCTAACGCAGATACGTTCTCTTACGTTTAACTTCAATTGGTTGGATTTCACGTGAGGGTTAGGAGAGAGTGTATAAGGGTAGAATGGGAAACGTATAATATTAATCAGTTTTGCGGGAAAATTCTCTCGGAGCCATTATTTTCAATTATATTAAATGAAAAAAGAAGTGTATTATGTTATCGAATATCATGGTAAGGCTAATCATTATCATGTCTGTTCAGCTGAATTTTTTCATTCTCTTCATATACTGGTCTATCCACTAGCGCGGATACGTTCTCTGTTGTTGGATTTCAATTGTTTGGATTTCACGTGAGGGGTAGGAGAGAGTGTATAAGGGGTAGAATGGGAAACGTGTAATATTAATCGGTTTTGCGGGAAAATTCTCTCGGAGCCATTATTTTCTATTATAAGAAAAGAAAAAATAAGTGTATTATGTTATCGAAAACCATGGTACGGCTGATCATTATCATGTCTGTTCAGATCAATTTTTCCATTCTCCGGATATACTGATCTATTCGCTAACGCAGATACGTTCTCTTACGCTGGACTTCAATTGGTTGGATTTCACGTGTGGGTTAGGAGAGAGTGTATAAGGGTAGAATGGGAAACGTATAATATTAATCAGTTTTGCGGGAAAATTCTCTTGGATCAATTATTTTCAATTATATTAAAAGAAAAAAGAAGTGTAATATGTTATCGAAAATCATGGTACGGCTGATCATTATCATGTCTGTTCAGCTCAATTTTTCCATTCTCTGGATATACTGGTCTTTCCAGTAGCGTGGATACGTTCTCTATCGTTGGATTTCAATTGTTTGGATTTCACGTAATGGGTAGGAGAGAGAGTTTAATGGGTACAATGGGAAATGTATAATATTAATCGGTTTTGCGGGAAAGTTCTTTTGGATCCATTATTTTCAATTGTAATAAAAGAAAAACGAAGTGTATTAAGGTATCGAAATCATGGTACGGCTGATCATTTTCATATTTGTTCAGCTAAATTTTTCCTTTCTCCGGATATACTGATCTATCCACTAGCGCGGATACGTTCTCTGTCATTGGACTTCAATTGGTTGGATTTCACGTGAGGTGTAAGAGAGAGTGTATAAGGGCTACAATGGGAAACGTGTAACATTAATCGGTTTTGCGGGAAAATTCTCTCTGAGCAATTATTTTCAATTATAATAAATGAAAAAAGAAGTGTATTATGTTATCGAAAATCATGGTAAGGCTGATCATTATCATGTCTGTTCAACTCAATTTTCCATTCTCTGCATATATTGGTCTATCCACTAGCGCGGATACGTTCTTTGTTGTTGGATTTCAATTGTTTGGATTTCACGTAATGGGTAGGAGAGAGAGTTTAAGGGGTACAATAGGAAACTTGTAATATTAATAGGTGTTGCGGGAAAATTCTCTCGGAGCCATTTTTTTCAATTATAATAAATGAAAAAAGAAGTGTATTGTGTTATCAAAAATCATGGTAAGGCTAATCATTATCATGTTTGTTTAGCTCAATTTTTCCATTCTCTGCATATACTGGTCTATCCACTAGCGCGGATACGTTCTCTGTTGTTGGATTTCAATTGTTTGGATTTCACGTAATGGGTAGGAGAGAGAGTTTAAGGGGTACAATAGGAAACTTGTAATATTAATCGGTTTTGCGGGAAAATTCTCTCGGAGCCATTATTTTCAATTATAATAAAAGAAAAAAGAAGTGTATTATGTTATCGAAAATCATGGTACGGCTGATCATTATCATGTCTGTTCAGCTCAATTTTTCCAGTCTCTGGATATACTGGTCTATCCGCTAGCTCGGATACGTTCTCTTTCGTTGGACTTCAATTCGTTGGATTTCACGTGAGGGGTAGGAGAGAGTGTATAAGGGGTAGAATGGGAAACGTATAATATTAATCGGTTTTGCGGGAAAATTCTCTCGGAGCCATTATTTTCAATTATAATAAAAGAAAAAAGAAGTGTATTATGTTATCGAAAATCATGGTACTGCTCATCATTATCATGTCTCTTCAGCTCAATTTTTCCATTCTCTGGATATGCTGGTCTATCCACTAGCGCGGATACGTTCTCTTTCGTTGGACTTCAATTGGTTGGATTTCACGTGAGGGGTAGGAGAGAGTGTATAAGGGGTAGAATGGGAAACGTATAATATTAATCGGTTTTGCGGGAAAATTCTCTCGGAGCCATTATTTTCAATTATAATAAAAGAAAAAAGAAGTGTATTATGTTATCGAAAATCATGGTACTGCTCATCATTATCATGTCTCTTCAGCTCAATTTTTCCATTCTCTGGATATGCTGGTCTATCCACTAGCGCGGATACGTTCTCTTTCGTTGGACTTCAATTGGTTGGATTTCACGTGAGGGGTAGGAGAGAGTGTATAAGGGGTAGAATGGGAAACGTATAATATTAATCGGTTTTGCGGGAAAATTCTCTCGGAGCCATTATTTTCAATTATAATAAAAGAAAAAAGAAGTGTATTATGTTATCGAAAATCATGGTACTGCTCATCATTATCATGTCTCTTCAGCTCAATTTTTCCATTCTCTGGATATGCTGGTCTATCCACTAGCGCGGATACGTTCTCTTTCGTTGGACTTCAATTGGTTGGATTTCACGTGAGGGGTAGGAGAGAGTGTATAAGGGGTAGAATGGGAAACGTATAATATTAATCGGTTTTGCGGGAAAATTCTCTCGGAGCCATTATTTTCAATTATAATAAAAGAAAAAAGAAGTGTATTATGTTATCGAAAATCATGGTACTGCTCATCATTATCATGTCTCTTCAGCTCAATTTTTCCATTCTCTGGATATGCTGGTCTATCCACTAGCGCGGATACGTTCTCTTTCGTTGGACTTCAATTGGTTGGATTTCACGTGAGGGGTAGGAGAGAGTGTATAAGGGGTAGAATGGGAAACGTATAATATTAATCGGTTTTGCGGGAAAATTCTCTCGGAGCCATTATTTTCAATTATAATAAAAGAAAAAAGAAGTGTATTATGTTATCGAAAATCATGGTACTGCTCATCATTATCATGTCTCTTCAGCTCAATTTTTCCATTCTCTGGATATGCTGGTCTATCCACTAGCGCGGATACGTTCTCTTTCGTTGGACTTCAATTGGTTGGATTTCACGTGAGGGGTAGGAGAGAGTGTATAAGGGGTAGAATGGGAAACGTATAATATTAATCGGTTTTGCGGGAAAATTCTCTCGGAGCCATTATTTTCAATTATAATAAAAGAAAAAAGAAATGTATTATGTTATCGAAAATCATGGTACGGCTGATCATTATAATGTCTGTTCAGCTCAAATTTTCCATTCTCTAGATATACTGGTGTATCCACTAGTGTGGATACGTTCTCTTTCGTTGGATTTCAATTGTTTGGATTTCACGTAATGGGTAGGAGAGAGAGTTTAAGGGGTACAATAGGAAACTTGTAATATTAATTGGTTTTGCGGAAAAATTCTCTCGGAGCCATTATTTTCAATTATTATAAAAGAAAAAAGAAGTGTATTATGTTATCGAAAATCATGGTACGGATGATCAATATACTGGTCTATCCATTACCGCGGATACGTTCTCTTACGTTGCACTTCAATTGGTTGGATTTCACGTGAGGGGTAGGAGAGAGTGTATAAAGGGTACAATAGGAAACGTATAACATTAATAGGTTATTGAAGTCCAATGATAGAGAACGTATCTGCGCTAGCGGATAGAACAGTATATCGAGAGAATGGAAAAATTGAACTGAACAGACATGATGATGATCAGTCATACCAGGACTGTCGATAACATAATACACTACCTTAAAATAATTTAAAATAATAGCTCCCGCACAACAGAGTAATATTACAAGTTTCCCATTCTACCCTTTAAACTCTCTCTCCTACACATCACGTTAAATCCAAACAATTGAAATCCAACGACATAGACCGTATCCGCGCTAGCTGATAGAAAAGTATATTCAGAGAATAGACAAATGGAACCGAATAGAAAGGATGATAATCATTCGTACCGTGACTGTCGATAATAAAATCCGCTTCCTTTTTCCACTATTAAAATTGAAAATAATGGTTCCGAGAGAATTTACCCTTAAAACCGATTAATATTATATGTTTCCCATACTATCCCTTATATTCTCTCTCCTACCCCTCACGTGAAATCCATCCTATTGAAATCCAACGATAGAGAACGTATCCGCGCTAGCGGATAGAACTGTATATCCAGAGAATGGAAAGATTTAACTGAATAGACATGATGATGATCAGTCGTACCATGACTGTCGATAACATAATACACTTCCTTTTTCTTTTATTACAATTGAAAATAATGGCTCAGAGAGAATTTTCCCGGAAAGTTGATTAATATTATACGTTTCCCATTCTACCCGTTATACTCTCTCTCCTACCCGTCACGTGTAATCCATCCAATTGAATTCCAACGATAGAGAATGTATCCGCGCTAGCGGATAGAATAGTATATCTAGAGAATGAAAAAATTGAACTGAACAGACATGATAATGATCAGCCGTACCATGATTTTCGATAATATAATACACTTCCTTTTTCTTCTATAAAAATCTAAAATAATAGCTCCGATAAAATTTTCTCACAGAACCGATTAATATAACATGTTTCCCATTCTACCCTTTAAACTCTCTCTCCTACACATCACATTAAATCCAAACAATTGAAGTCCAGCGACAGAGAACGTATCCGCCCTACTGGATAGAACCATATATCAAGAGAATAAAAAAATTGAACTGAATACAAATGATGATAATCATTCGTACCGTGACTGTCGATAATAAAATACGCTTCCTTTTTCTTCTATTAAAATTGAAAATAATGGCTACGAGAGAATTTACCCTAAAAACCGATTAATATTATATGTTTCCCATTCTACCCATTATATTATCTCTCCTACCCCTCACGTGAAATCCATCCTATTGAAGTCCAAAGATAGAGAATGTATCCGCGCTAGCGGATAGAACATTATATCCAGAGAATGGAAAGATTGAACTGAACAGACATGATGATGATCAGTCGTACCAGGACTGTCGATAACATAACTCACTACAGTTTTCTTTTATTACAATTGAAAATAATGGATCCAAAACAATTTTCCCGCAAAACCGATTAATATAATACATTTCCTATTCTACCCCTTAAAATCTCTCTCCTACCCATAACGTGAAATCCAACAAATTGAAGTCCAGCTACAGAGAACCTATCCACGCTAGTGGATAGAACAGTATCTAGAGAATGGACAAATTCAACTGGACAGAAATGATGATAATCATTCGTATCGTGACAGTCGATGATAAAATACGTTTCCTTTTTCTTCTATTAAAATTGAAAATAATGGCTCTGAGAGAATTTACCCTTAAAACCGATTAATATTATACGTTTCCCATTCTACCACTTATATTCTCTCTCCTACCCCTCACGTGAAATCCATGCTATTGAAGTCCAACTATAGAGAATGTATCCGCGCTAACGGAAAAAACTGTATATCCAGACTGGAAAGATTGAACTAAACAGACATGATGATGATCAATCATTCCATGACTATCGATAACATAATACACATCCTTTTGCTTTTATTACAATGGAAAATAATGGCTCCGAGAGAATTTTCCCAGAAAGCTGATTAATATTATACATTTCGGATTCTACCCGTTATACTCTCTCTACTACCTGTCATGTGTAATCCATCCAATTGAAGTCCAACGATAGAGAACGTATTCGCGCTAGCAGATAGAACAGTATATCCAGAGAATGGAAAAATTGAACTGAACAGACATAATGATGATCAGCCGTACCATGATTTTCGATAACATAATGCACTTCCTTTTTCTTTTATAACAATTTATAATAATAGGTCTGAGAAAATTTTCCCGCACAACCGAGTAATATTACAAGTTTCCCATTCTACCCTTTAAACTCTCTCTCCTACACATCACGTTAAATCCAAACAATTGAAATCCAACGATAGAGACCGTATCCGCGCTAGTGGATAGAAAAGTATATTCAGAGAATAGACAAATTGAACCGAATAGAAAGGATGATAATCATTCATACCGTGACTGTCGATAATATAATACGCTTCCTTTTTCCTCTATTAAAATTTAAAATAATGGCTCCGAGAGAATTTACCCTTAAAACCGATTAATACTATATGTTTCCCATTCTACCCCTTATATTCTCTCTCCTACCCCTCACGTGAAATCCATCCTACTGAAGTCCAAAGATAGAGAACGTATCCGCGATAGCGGATAGAACTGTATATCCAGAGAATGGAAAGAATGATATGAACATACATGATGATGATCAGTCGTACCATGACTGTCGATCACATAATATACTACCTTTTTCTTTTATTACAATTGAAAATAATGGATCCAAAAGAAGTTTCCCGCAAAACCGATTAATATTATACGTTTACTATTCTACCCCTCAAACTCTCTCTCCTACCCATCACGTGAAATACAACCAATTGAAGTCCAGCTACAAAGAACCTATCCACGCTAGTGGATAGAACAGTATATCCAAAGAATGGACAAATTGAACTGAACAGAAATGATGATAATCATTCGTATCGTGACAGTCGATAATAAAATATGTTTCCTTTTTATTTTATTAAAATTGAATATAATAGCTCTGAGAGAATTTACCCTTAAAACCGATTAATATTATACATTTCCTATTCTACCCCTTAAACTCTCTCTCTTACCCATCACGTGAAATCCAACCAATTGAAGTCCAGCGACAGAGAACGTATCCGCTCTACTGGATAGAACAATATATTCAGAGAATAAAAAAATTGACCTGAATACAAATGATGATAATCATTCGTACCGTGACTGTCGATAATAAAATACGCTTCCTTTTTCTTCTATTAAAATTGAAAATAATGGCTCCTAGAGAATTTACCCTTAAAAACGATTAATATTATATGTTTCCCATTCTACCCCTTATATTCTCTCTCCTTCCCCTCACATGAAAACCATCCTATTGAAGTCCAAAGATAGAGAATGTATCCGCGCTAGCGGATAGAACAGTATATCCAGAGAAGGGAAAGATTGAACTGAACAGACATGAGGATGATCAGTTGTACCAGGACTGTCGATAATATAACACACTACCGTTTTCTTTTATTACAATTGAAAATAATGGATCCAAAAGAATTTTCCCGCGAAACCGATTAATATGATATGTTTCCTATTCTACCCCTTAAACTCTCTCTCCTACCCATCACGTGAAATCCAACCAATTGAAGTCCAGCGACAGAGAACGTATCCGCTCTACAGGATAGAACAGTATATTCAGAGAATAGACATATCGAACTGAATATAAATGACGATGATCAGTCGTACCATTATTGTCGATAATAAAATACGCTTCCTTTTTCTTTTATTAAAAATGAAAATAATGGTGTCGATAAAATAACACACTTCCTTTTTCTTTTATTAAAATTGGAAATAATGGCTCCTAGGGAATTTTCCCGCAAAACCAATTAATATTATCCGTTTCCCATTCTACGCCTTATACTCTCTCTCCTACCCATCACGTTAAATCCACCCAATTGATGTTCAACGATAGAGGATGTATCCGCGTCAACGGTTAGAATAGTATATGCACTGAATAGAAAAATTGAACTGAATAAATATGATGATGATCAGCCGGACCATGATTGTCGATAACATAATACACTTCCTTTTTCTCATATTACAATTGAAAATAATGGCTCCGAGAGGTTTTCCCACACAACCGATTAATATGACAAAGTTTCCCATTCTACCCCTTTAACTCTCTCTCGTACCCATCACGTGAAATCCACCCAAATGAAGTACAAAGATAGAGAACGTATCCACGCCAGCGCATAAAGCAGTATATCCAGAGAATGGAAAGATTGAAATGAACACAGATGATGATGATCAGTCGTACCATGACTGTCGATAACATAATACACTTCCTTTTTCTTTTATTACAATTGGATATACTGGTTCCGAGCGAATTTTCCCGCAAAACCTATTGATATTATCCGTTTCTCCTTCTACCCCTTATACTCTCTCTCCTACCCATCTCGTGAAATCCAACCAATTGAAGTCCAACGATAGCGAATGTATTCGCGCCAGCGGATAAAATAATATATATCTCGTGAATAAAAAAATTGGACTGAATAGACATGATAATGATCAGCCGTACCATGATTTTTGATAACATAATACACTTCCTTTTTCTTTTATTGCAATTGAAAATAATGGCTCTGTGAGAATTTTCCCGCACAACCAATTAATATAACAAGTTTCCAATTCTACCCCTTAAACTCTCTCACCTATATATCATGTGAAATGCAAACAATTGAAATGCAACGATAGAGAACGTATCCGCGCCAGCAGATAGACATTATATCTAGAGAATAGATAAATTGAACTGAATTGAAATCATGATGATCAGTCATATAATTACGGTCGATAAAATAACACACTTCCTTTTTCTTTTATTAAAATTGCAAATAATGGCTCCTAGGGAACATTTCCCGCAAAACCAATTAATATTATACGTTTCCCATTCCACCCCTTATACTCTCTCTCCTACCCATCACGTTAAATCCACCCAATTGATGTGCAACGATAGAGGATGTATACGCGCCAACGGTTAAAATAGTATATCCAGTGAATTGAAAAATTGAACTGAATAGATATGATGATGATCATCCGTACCATGATTGTCGAGAACATAATACACATCCTTTTTCTTTTCTTACAATTGAAAATTATGGCTCCGAGAGATTTTCCCCCACAACCGATTAATATTACAAGTTTCCCATTCTACCCCTTGAACTCTCTCTCTCATGATTTTCGATAACATAATACACATACTATTTCTTTTATTGCAATTGAAAATAATGGCACCGAGTGAATTTTCTTGCACAACCGATTAATATTATACGTTTCCCATTCTACTCCTTATACTCTCTCTCCTCCCCATCTCGTGAAATCCAACAAATTGAAGTCCAACGATAGAGAATGTATCCGCGCTAGCGGATAAAATAATATATCCAGTGAATGGAAAAATTGAACTAAATAGACATGATAATGATCCGCCGTACCATGATTTTCGATAACATAATACACATCCTTTTTCTTTTATTGCAATTGAAAATAATGGCACCGAGTTAATTTTCTTGCACAACCGATTAATATTATACGTTTCCGATTCTACCCCTTATACTCTCTCTCCTCACCATCTCGTGAAATCCAACCAATTGAAGTCCAACGATAGAGAATGTATCCGCGCCAGGGGATAAAATAATATATCCAGTGAATAGAAAAATTGAAATGAATAGACATGATAATAATCAACCGTACTATAAGTTTCGATAACATAATACACTTCCTTTTTCTTTTATTCCAATTGAAAATAATGGCTTCGAGAGAAATTTCCCGCAAAACCGATTAATATTATATGTTTCCCATTCCACTCCATATACTCTCTCTCCTACCCATCTCGTGCAATCCAACCAATTGAAGTCCAACGATAGAGAATGTATCCGCCCCAGAGGATAAAATAATACACTTCCTGTTTCTTTTATTCCAATTCAAAATAATGGCACCGAGTGAATTTTCTTGCACAACCGATTAATATTATACTTTTCCCATTCTACCCCTTATACTCTCTCTCCTACCCATCTCGTGAAATCCAACCAATTGAAGTCCAACGATAGGGAATGTATCTGCGCCCGCGGATAAAATAATATATCTTGTGAATTGAAAAATTAAATTGAATAGACATGATCATTATCAGCCGTACCATGATTTTCGATAACATAATATACTTCCTTTTTCTTTTATTGCAATTGAAAATAATGGCACTGATTGAATTTTCTTGCACAACCGATTAATATTATACGTTTCCCATTCTACCCCTTATACTCTCTCTCCTCCCCATCTCGTGAAATCCAACCAATTGAAGTCCAACGATAG
>QMEG01002223.1:163236-176008 GCA_010665285.1 Linum bienne | reverse complement strand
AGAGAATTTTCTTGCACAACCGATTAATATTATACGTTTCACATTCTACCCCTTATATTCTCTATCCTTCCCCTCTCGTGAAATCCAACCAATTGAAGTCCAACGATAGAGAATGTATCCGCGCCAGCGAATAAAATAATTTATCCAGTGAATAGAAAAATTGAAATAAATAGACATGATAATAATCAGCCGTACCATAATTTTCGATAACATAATACACTTCCTTTTTCTTTTATTCCAATTGAAAATAATCGCACCGAGTGAATTTTCCTACACAACCGATTAATATTATATACACTTCCTTTTTCTTTTATTACAATTGAAAATAATGGCTCCGAGAGAATTTTCCCGGAAACCCGGTTAATATTATACATTTCCAATTTTACCCCTTATACTATCTCTCCTACACATCACATGAAATCCAGACAATTGATATCCAACGACAGAGAACGTATCCGCGATAGTGGATAGATTAGTATATATACATAATAGACAAATTGAACTGAATAGAAATGATGATAATCATTCGTACCGTGACTGTCGACAATAAAATACGCTTGCTTTTTCTTCTATTAAAATTGAAAATAATGACTCCTTGAGAATTTTCCCTTAAAACCGATTAATATTGGACGTTTCCCATTCTACCCCTTATACTCTCTCTCCTACACATCATGTGAAATGCAAACAATTGAAATCCAACGATAGAGAACATATCCGCGCTAGTGGATAGAACAGTATATTCAGAGAATAGTCAAATTGAACTCAATAGAAATGATGATGATTAGTCGTACCATGACTGTCGATAAAAAAATATTTTTCCTTTTTCTATTATTAAAATTTAAAATAATGGCTCCAAGAGAATTTTCCCTTAAAAGTTATTAATATTATATGTTTCCCATTCTATCCCTTATACTCTCTCTCCTACCCCTCACGTGAAATCAATCCAATTGAAGTCCAAGTATAGAGAACGTATCCGCGCTAGCGGATAGAACTGTATATCCAGAGAATGGAAAGATTGAACAGAACAGACATGATGATGATAAGTCGTACCATGATTGTCGATAACATAATACACTTCCTTTTTCTTTTATTACAATTGAAAATAATGGATCCAAGAGATTTTGCCCGCAAAACCGATTAATATTATACGTTTCCCATTCTACCCCTTATACACTCTCTCCTACACATCACGTGAAATCCAAACAATTGAAATCCAACGACAGAGAACGTATCCGCGCTAGTGGATAGAACGGTATATTCAGAGAATAAACAAAATTGAACTGAATAGAAATGATGATAATCATTCGTACCACGACTGTGGATAATAAAATACGCTTCCTTTTTCTTTTATTAAATTTAAAAATAATGGCTCCGAGAAAATTTGCCTTTAAAACCGATTAATATTACACTTTTCCCATTCTACCCCTTATCCTCTCCCTCCTACCCCTTATCCTCTCCCTCCTACCCCTCACGTGAAATCCATCCTATTGAAGTCCAACGATACAGAACGTATTCTTGCTAGCAGATAGAACTGTATATCCAGAGAATGGAAAGATTGAACTGAACAGACATGATGATGATCAGTCGTACCATGACTGTCGATAACATAATACACTTCCTCTCTCCTATTCCTCACGTGAAATCCATCCAATTGAAGTCCAACCATAGAGAACGTATCTGCGCAAGCGGATAGAGCAGTATATCCAAAGAATGGAAAGGTTGAACTGAACAAACATGATGATGATAAGTCGTATCGGGACTGCCGATGACATAATAAAGTTACTTTTTCTTTTATTACAAATGAAATAATGGATCCAAGAAAATTTTCCCGCAAAACCAATTAATATTGTACGTTTCCCATTCTACCCCTTATACTCTCTCTCCTACCCATCATGTGAAATCCAACCAATTGAAGTCCAGCAACGGAGAACGTATCCGCGCTAGTGGATATAACAGTATATTCAGAGAATAGACATATCGAACTGAATATAAATGACAATGATCAGTCGTACCATTATTGTCGATAATAAAATACGCTTCCTTTTTCTTTTATTAAAAATGAAAATAATGTCTCCGAGAGAATTTTCACTTAAAAACGATTAATATTATACGTTTCCATTCTACCCCTTATAGTCGCTCTCCTATTCCTCACGTGATATCCATCCAATTGAAGTCTAAAGATAGAAAACGTATTCGTGCTAGGGGATAGAACTGTATATCCATAGAATGGAATGATTCAACTGAACAAACATAATCATGATAAGTCGTACCATGATTGTCGATAACATAATACACTTGCGTTTTCTTTTAATAAACTGAAAATAATGGCTTCGAGAGAATTTTTTCGTAAAACCGATTCATATTATAAGTTTCCCATTCTACCCCTGATACTCTCTCTCCTACCCATCACGTGAAATTTAACCGATTGAAGTCCAACGACAGAGAACGTATCCTCGCTAGTGGATAGAATAGTATATTCAGAGAATAGACAAATGGAACTGAATAGAATTGACGATGATCAGTCGTACCTTGATTGTCGATAATAAAATACGCTTTCTTTTTCTTTTACTAAAAATGAAAAAATGCCTCAGAGAGAATTTTCCCTTAAAAACGATTAATATTATACGTTTCCCATTCTACCCCTTATAGTCGCTCTCCTATTCCTCACGTGAAGTCCATCCAATTGAAGTCCAACGATAGAGAACGTATCCGCTCTAGCGGATAGAACAGTATATCCAGAGAATGGAAAGGTTGAACTGGACAGACATGATGATGATCAATCGTATCGGGACTATCGATAACATAATACACTTCCTTTTTCTTTTATTACAATTGAAATAATGGATCCAAGAGAATTTTCTCCCAAACCCGATTAATACTATACGTTTCCTATTCTACCCCTTAAATTCTCTCTCCTACCGATCACGTGAAATCAAACCAATTGAAGTCCAGCGACGGAGAACGTATCCGCGCTAGTGGATAGAACAGTATATTCAGAGAATAGACAAATTGAACTGAATAGAAATGATGATAATCATTCGTACCGTGACTATCGATAATAAAATACCCTTCCTTTTTCTTCTATTAAAATTGAAAATAATAGCTCCAAGAGAATTTACCCTTAAAACCGATTAATATTAGACGTTTCCCATTCTACCCCTTATATTCTCTCTCCTAGCCCTCACGTGAAATCCATCCTATTGATGTCCAATGATAGAGAACGTATCCGCGCTAGCGGATAGACCTGTATATCCAGAGTGGAAAGATTGAACTGAACAGACATGATGATGATCAGTCGTACCATGACTGTCGATAACATTATACACTTCCTTTTTCTTTTATTACAATTGAAAATAATGGCTACGAGAGAATTTTCCCGGAAAGCCGATTAATATTATACGTTCCCCATTCTACCCCTTATACTCTCTCTCCTACCCATCACGTGAAATCCAACCAATTGAAGTCCAGGGACAGAAAACGTATCCGCGCTAGAGGATAGAACAGTATATTCAGAGAATAGACAAATTGAACTGAATAGAAATGATGATAATCATTCGTACCGTGACTATCGATAATAAAATACCCTTCCTTTTTCTTCTATTAAAATTGAAAATAATAGCTCCAAGAGAATTTACCCTTAAAACCGATTAATATTAGACGTTTCCCATTCTACCCCTTATATTCTCTCTCCTAGCCCTCACGTGAAATCCATCCTATTGATGTCCAATGATAGAGAACGTATCCGCGCTAGCGGATAGACCTGTATATCCAGAGTGGAAAGATTGAACTGAACAGACATGATGATGATCAGTCGTACCATGACTGTCGATAACATTATACACTTCCTTTTTCTTTTATTACAATTGAAAATAATGGCTACGAGAGAATTTTCCCGGAAAGCCGATTAATATTATACGTTCCCCGTTCTACCCCTTATACTCTCTCTCCTACCCATCACGTGAAATCGAACCGATTGAAGTCCAACGAAAGAGAACGTATCCGCGCTAGTGGATAGAACAGTATATTCAGAGAATAGATAAATTTTCAACTGAATAGAAATGACGATGATCAGTCATACCGTGACTGTCGATAATAAAAGACGCTACCTTTTTCGTTTATTAAAAATAAAAATAATGGCTCTGAGAGAATTTTTCCCTTAAAACCGATTAATATTATACGTTTCCCATTCTACCTCTTATAGTTACTCTCCTATTCCTCACGTGAAATCCATCCCATTGAAGTCCAACGATAGAGAACGTATTCGTGCTAGCGGATAGAACTCTATATCCAGAGAATGGAATGATTGAACGGAATAGACATAATGATGATAAGTCGTACCATGACTGTCGATAACATAATACACTTGCTTTTTCTTTCATTAAAACTGAAAATAATGGCTCCGAGAGAATTTTTTCGTAAAACCGATTAATATTATAAGTTTCCCATTCTACCCCTTATACTCTCTCTCCTACCCATCACGTGAAATCCAACTGATTGAAGTCCAAGGACAGAGAATGTATCCGCGCTAGTGGATAGAACTGTATATTCAGTGAATTGACAAATTGAACTGAATAGAAATGATGATAATTATTCGTACCGTGACTGTCGATAATAAAATACGTTTCGTTTTTCTTTTATTAAAATTGAAAATAATGGCTCTAAGAGAATTTTTCCTTAAAACCGATTAAATTATACATTTCCCATTCTACCCCTTATACTCTCTCTCTCCTACCCCTGACGTGAAATCCATCCAATTGAAGTCCAACGATAGAGAACGTATCCGCGATAGCGGATAGAACAGTATATCCAGAGAATGGAAAGGTTGAACTGAACAGACATGATGATGATCAGTCGTATCGGGACTGCCGATAAGATAATAAACTTGCTTATTCTTTTATTACAATTGAAATAATGGATCCAAGAGAATTTTCCCGCAAAACCGATTAATACTGTACGTTTCCCATTTTACCCCTTATACTCTCTCTCCTACCCATCATGTGAAATCCAACCAATTGAAGTCCAACGACGGAGAACGTATCCGCGCTAGTAGATAGAACAGTATATTCAGAGAATAGACAAATTGAACTGAATATAAATGACGATGATAAGTCGTACCATGATTGTCGATAATAAAATACGCCTCCTTTTTCTTTTATTAAAAATGAAGATAATGGCTCCGAGAGAATTTTTCCGTTAAAACCGATTAATATTATACGTTTCCCATTCTACCTCTTATAGTCGCTCTCCTATTCCTCACGTGAAATCCATCCAATTGAAGTCCAACGATAGAGAACGTATCCGCGCAAGCGGATATAACAGTATATCTAGAGAATGGAAAGGTTGAACTGAACAGACATGATGATGATCAGTCGTATCGGGACTATCGATAACATAATACACTTCCTTTTTCTTTTATTACAATTGAAATAATGGATCCAAGAGAATTTTCTCCCAAAACCGATTAATACTATACGTTTCCTATTCTACCCCTTAAATTCTCTCTCCTACCGATCACGTGAAATCAAACCAATTGAAGTCCAGCGATGGAGAACGTATCCACGCTAGTGGATAGAACAGTATATTCAGAGAATAGACAAATTGAACTGAATAGAATTGACGATGATCAGTCATACCTTGATTGTCGATAATAAAATACGCTTCCTTTTTCTTTTATTAAAAATGAAAAAAATGCCATCGAGAGAATTTTCCCTTAAAACCGATTAATATTATACGTTTCCCATTCTGCCGCTTATAGTCGCTCCTCTATTCCTCACGTGAAGTCCATACAAATGAAGTCCAACGATAGAGAATGTATCCGCGCTAGCGGATAGAACTGTATATCCAAAGAATGGAAAGATTGAACTGAACAGACATGATGATGATAAGTCGTACCACGACTGTCGATAACATAATCCACTTCCTTTTTCTTATATTAAAATGTAAAATAATGGCTCCGAGAGAATCTTTTCGTAAAACCTATTAATATTATAAGTTTCACGTTCTACCCCTTAAACTCTGTCTCCTACCCATCACATGAAATCGAACCGATTGAAGTCCAACGACAGAGAACGTATCCGTGGTAAAGGATAGAACAGTATATTCAGAATCTAGACAAATTCAACTGAATAGAAATGATGATAATCATTTGTACCGTGACTGTCGATAATAAAATACGTTTCCTTTTTGTTTTATTAAAATTTAAAATAATGGCTCTGAGAGAATTTTCCCTTAAAACCGATTAAATTATATATTTCCCATTCTACCCCTTACACTCTCTCTCTCCGACCCTTAACGTGAAATCCATCCAATTGAAGTCCAACGATAGAGAACATATCCGCGCCAGCGGATAGAACAGTATATCCAGAGAATGGAAAGGTTGAACTGAACAAACATGATGATGATCAGTCGTATCGGGACTGTCGATAACATAATAAACTTCCTTTTTCTTTTATTACAGTTGAAATAATGGATCCAAGATTATTTTCCCGCAAAACCGATAAAACTGTACGTTTCCCATTCTACCCCTTATACTCTCTCTCCTACCCATCATGTGAAATCCAACCAATTGAAGTCCAGCGACGGAGAACGTATCCGCGTTAGTGGATAGAGCAGTATATTCAGAGAATAGACAAATTGAACTGAATAGAAATGATGATGATCAGTTGTACCATGATTGTCGGTAGTAAAATATGCTTTCTTTTTCTTTTATTAAAAATGAAAAAATGGTTCCGAGAGAATTCTCCTTTAAAACCGATTAATATTATACGTTCCCATTCTACCCCTTATAGTCGCGCTCCTATTCCTCACGTGAAATCCATCCAATTGAAGTCCAACGATAGAGAACGTATCCGTGCGGGAGGATAGAACTGTATATCCAGAGAATGGAACGATTGAACTGAACAGACATGATGATGATAAGTCGTACCATGACTGTCGATAACATAATACACTTCCTTTTTCTTTTATTAAAATGTAAAATAATGGCTCCGAGAGAATTTTTTCGTAAAACCGATTAATATTATAAGTTTCATGTTCTACCCCTTATACTCTGTCTCCTACCCATCACGTGAAATCGAACCGATTGAAGTCCAACGACTGAGAACGTATCCGCGCTAGTGGATAGAACAATATATTCAGAGACTAGACAAATTCAACTGAATAGAAATGATGATAATCATTTGTACCGTGATTGTCGATAATAAAATACGTTTCCTTTTTCTTTTATTAAAATTGAAAATAATGGCTCTGAGAGAATTTTCCTTAAAACTGATTAAATTATACATTTCCCATCCTACCCCTTATACTCTTTCTCTCCGACCCTTAACGTGAAATCCATCCAATTGAAGTGGAACGATAGAGAACGTATCCGCGACAGCGGATAGAACAGTATATCCAGAGAATGGAAAGGTTGAACTGAAGAGACATGATGATGATCAGTCATATCGGGACTGCCGATAACATAATAACCTTCTTTTTTCTTTTATTACAATTGAAATAATGGATCCAAGATTATTTTCCCGCAAAACCGATTAATACTGTACGTTTCCCATTCTACCCCTTATACTCTCTCTCCTACCCATCATNTTCTTTTTTCTTTTATTATAATTGAAAATAATAAATACGACAGAATTTTCCCGCAAAATCGATTAATATTACACGTTTCCCATTCTACCCCTTATACACTATCTCCTACCCCTCACGTGAAATCCAGCCAATTGAAGTCCAACGAAAGAGAACGTATCCGCGCAAGCGGATAGACCAGCATATCCAGAGAATGGAAAATTTGAGCTGAACAGACATGATAATGATGAGACATACCATGATTTCCGATAACATAATACACTTCTTTTTTCTTATATTATAATTGAAAATAATGGCTCCGAGAGAATTTTCCGCAAAATCGATTAATATTATACGTTTCCCATTCTACCCCTTATACACTATCTCCTACCCCTCACGTGAAATCCAACCAATTGAAGTCCAACGAAAGAGAACGTATCCGCGCTAGTGGATAGACCAGCATATCCAGAGAATGGAAAAATTGAGCTGAAGAGACATGATAATGATGAGCAGTACCATGATTTTCGATAACATAATACACTTCTTTTTTCTTTTATTATAATTGAAAATAATGGCTCCGAGAGAATTTTCCCGCAAAACCGATTAATATTATACGTTTCCCATTCTACCCCTTATACACTCACTCTTACCCCTCACGTGAAATCCAACCAATTGAAGTCCAACGAAAGAGAACGTATCCGCGGTAGCGGATAGACCAGTATATCCAGAGACTGGATAAATTGAGCTGAACAGACATGATAATGATCAGCCGTTCCATTCTGGTCGACAACATAATGCACTTCCAATCTCTCTCCTACCCATCACGCGAAATCCAACCAATTGAAATCCAAAGATATCCAACGTATTTGTGCCACCGGATAGAACCATATATCCGGAGGCTAGAAAGAGTAAACTGAACCGACTTGATGATCATTAGTCGTACCATTATAGTCGAGAACAAAATACACTTCAATTTTCTTTTATTAAAATTTCAAATAATGGCGCCGAGAGAATTTTCCCGCACAACCAATTATTATTACACGTTTTCCATTCTTCACCTTACACTCTCTCTCCTACCCATGACGCCAAATCAAACCAATTGTATTCCAATGACAGAGAACGTATCCTAGCCATAAGATAGAACCATATATCCGTAGAATAGAAAAACTGAAATGAACAGACATGATGATTATGTGCCTTTCCATTCTGGTCGACAACATAATGCACTTCATTTTTCTTTTCTAAAATTGAATATAATGGCGCCGAGAGAATTTTCGCGCACAACTAATTAATATTAAACGTTTCCCAATCTATCCCTTTCAATCTGTCTCCTACCCATCATGGCAAATCCAACGAATTCAAATCCAATGATAGGGAACGTATCTGCGCCACCGGATAGAGCAGTATATCCAGAGAATAGAAAAACTAAACTGAACCGACTTGATGATCATGAGTCGTACCATTATGGTTGAGAACATAATACACATCATTTTTCTTTTATTAGAATTTAAAATAGTGCCACCGAGAGAAATTTAAGCCACAACTGATTAATATTAGAGGTTTCCCACTCTACCCCTTTCAATCTCTCTCCTACCCATCATTCGAAATCCAACCAATAGAAATCCAATGATATACAACGTATCCGTGCCATCGGATAGAAACATATATCCGGAGACTAGAAAGATTAAACTGAACCGACTTGATGATCATTAGTCATACCATTATGGTCGAGAACAAAATACACTTCAATTTTCTCTTAATAAAATTTAAAATAATGGCCCCGAGAGAATTTTAAGCCATAACTAATTAATATTAGACATTTCCCATTCTACCCCTTCCAATCTCTCTCCTACCCATCACGCGAAATCCAACCAATTGAAATCCAAAGATATACAACGTATTTGTGCCACCGGATAGATCCATATATCCGGAGACTAGAAAGATTAAACAGAACGAACTTGATGATCATTAGTCGTACCGTTATGGTCGAGAACGAAATACACTTCAATTTTATTTTATTAAAATTTAAAATAATGGCGCCGAGAGAATTTTCCCGCACAACCAATTATTATTACATGTTTTTCATTTTTCCCCTTACACTCTCTGTCCTACCCATCACGCCAAATCAAACCAATTGAATTCTAATGACATAGAACGTATCCTAGCCATCAGATAGAACCATATATCTGGAGAATAGAAAAACTTTAATGAACAGACATGATGATTATGTGCCTTACCATTCTGGTCGACAACAAAATGCACTTCATTTTTCTTTCATAAAATTGAAAATATTGGCGCCAAGAAAATTTTCGCGCACAACTAATTAATATTAGACGTTTCCCAATCTACCCCTTTCAATCTGTCTCGTATCCATCATGGCAAATCCAACGAATTGAAATCCAATGATAAGGAACGTATCTGCGCCACCGGAAAGAGCAGTATATCCAGAGAATAGAAAAACAAAACTAAACAGACTAGATGATCATGAGTCGTGCCATTATGGTGGAGAACATAATACACTTCATTTTCTTTTATTAGAATTTAAAATAACGGCAAGGAGAGAAATTTCAGCCACAACTGATTAATATTAGACGTTTCCAACTCTACCCCTTCCAATCTCTCTCCTATCCATCATGCGAAATCCAACCAATTGAAATCCAATGATAAACAACGTATCCGTGCCACCGGATAGAACCCTATATCCGGAGACTAGAAAGATTAAACTGAACCGACTTGATGATCATTAGTCATACCATTATGGTCGAGAACAAAATACACTTCAATTTTCTTTTATTAAAATTTGAAATAATGGCGCCGTGAGAATTTTAAGCCATAACTGATTAATATTAGACGTTTCCCACTCTACCCCTTCAAATCTCTCTCCTACCCATCACGCGAAATCCAACCAATTGAAATCCAATGATATACAACGTATCCATGCCACCGGATAGAACCATATATCCAGACACTAGAAAGATTAAACTGAACCGACTTGATGATCCTTAATCGTACTATTATGGTCGAGAACAAAATACACTTCAATTTTCTTTTATTAAAATCTAAAATAATGGCGCTGAGAGAATTTTGCAGCACAACCAATTATTATTACACGTTTTCCATTCTTCCCCTTACACTCTTCTACCCATCACGCCAAATCAAACCAATTGAATTCCAATGACAGAGAAAGTATCCTAACCATCAGATAGAACCATATATCCGGAGAATAGAAAAACTGAAATGAACAGACATGATGATTATGTGCCTTTCCATTTTGGTCGACAAGATAATGGACTTCATTTTTCTTTTCTAAAATTGAATATAATGGCGCCGAGAGAATTTTTGTGCACAACTAATTACTATTAGACTTTTCCCAATATGCCCCTTTCAATCTATCTCCTACCCATCATGGCAAATCCAACGAATTCAAATCCAATGACAGGGAACGTATCTACGCCACCGGATAGAACAGTATATCCAGAGAATAGAAAAACTAAACTAAACAGACTTGATGATACCATTATGGTTGAGAACATAATACACTTCATTTTTCTTTTATTAGAATTTAAAATAATGGCAACGAGAGAATTTCAGCCACAACTGATTAATATTAGACGTTTCCCACTCTACCCCTTCCAATCTCTCTCCTACCCATCACGCGAAACCCAAAGATATACAACGTATCTATGCCACCGGATATGACCATATATCCGGAGACTAGAAAGATTAAACTGAACCAACTTGATGATCATTAGTCGTACCGTTATGGTCGAGAACGAAATACACTTCAATTTTATTTTATTAAATTTTAAAATAATGGCGCCGAGAGAATTTTCCCGCACAACCAATTATTATTCCATGTTTTCCATTCTTCCCCTTACACTCTCTCTCCTACCCATCACGCCAACTCAAACCAATTGAATTCCAATGACATAGAACGTATCCTAGCTATCAGATAGAACCATATATCGGGAGAATAGAAAAACTTTAATGAACAGACATGATGATTATGTGCCTTACCATTCTGGTCAAAAACATAATGCACTTCATTTTTCTTTCATAAAATTGAAAATAATGGCGCCGAGAGAATTTTCGCGCACAACTAATTAATATTAAACGTTTCCCAATCTCCCCCTTTCAATCTGTCTCCTATCCATCATGGCAAATCCAACGAATTCATATCCAATGATAGGGTACGTATCTGCGCCACCGGATAGAGCAGTATATCCAGAGAATAGAAAAACAAAATTAAACAAACTTGATGATCATGAGTCGTACCATTATGGTTGAGAACATAATACACTTCATTTTTCTTTTATTTGAATTTAATATAATGGCAACGAGAGAAATTTCAGCGACAACTGATTAATATTAGACATTTCCTACTCTACCCCTTCCAATCTCTCTCCTATCCATCACTAGAAATCCAACCAATTAAAATCCAAAGATATACAACATATCTGTGCCACCGGATAGAACCATATATCCGGAGACTAGAAAGAATAAACAAAACCAACTTGATGATCATTAGTCGTACCGTTATGGTCGAGAACAAAATACACTTCAATTTCTTTTATTCAAATTTAAAATAATGGCGCCGAGAGAATTTTAAGCCATAACTGATTAATATTTGACGTTTCCCACTCTACCCCTTTCAATCTCTCTCCTACCCATCTCGCGAAATCCAACCAATTGAAATCCAATGATATACAACGTATCCGTGCCACAGGATAGAACCACATATCCAGACACTAGAAAGATTAAACTGAACCGACTTGATGATCATTAGTAGTACTATTATGGTCGAGAACAAAATACACTTCAATTTTCTTTTATTAAAATTTAAAAAAATGGCGCCGAGAGAATTTTCCAGCACAACAAATTAATATGACACGTTTCCCATTCTTCCCCTTACACACTCTCTCCTACCCATCGCGCCAAATCAAAAATTCCAATGACAGAGAACGTATCCTAACCATCAGATAGAACCATATATCCGGATAATAGAAAAACTGAAATGAACAGACATGATGATTATGTGCCTTTCCATTCTGGTCGACAACATAATGGACTTCATTTTTCTTATATAAAATTGAAAATAATGGCGCCGAGAGAATTTTCGCGCACAACTAATTAATATTAGACATTTCCTAATCTACCCCTTCCAACCAGTCTCCCACCTATCATGCCAAATTCAACGAATTCAAATCCAATG
>QMEG01002223.1:119745-155860 GCA_010665285.1 Linum bienne | reverse complement strand
GCCATAACTAATTAATATTAGATGTTTCCCACTCAACCCCTTTCAATCTCTCTCCTACCCATCAGGTGAAATCCAACCAATTGAAACCCAAATATATACAACGTATCCGTGCCACCGGATAGAACTATATATCCGGAGACTAGAAAGATTAAACTGAACCAACTTGATGATCATTAGTCGTACCATTATGGTCGAGAACAAAATACACTTCAATTTTCTTTTAGTAAAATTTCAAATAATGGCGCCGAGAGAATTTTCCCGCACAACCAAATATTATTACACATTTTCCATTCGTCCCCTCACACTCTCTCTCCTACCCATCACACCAAATCAAACCAATTGAATTCCAATGATAGAGAAAGTATCCTAGCCATAAGATAGAACCATATATCCGTAGAATAGAAAAACTGAAATGAACAGACATGATGATTATGTGCCTTCCTATTCTGGTCGACAACATAATGCACTGCATTTTTCTTTTATAAAATTGAAAATTATGACGCCGAGAGAATTTTCGCGCACAAATAATTAATATTAAACGTTTCCCAATCTACCCCTTGCAATCTGTCTCCTACCCATCATGGCAAATCCAACAAATTCAAATCCAATGATAGGGAACGGATTTGCGCCACCGGCTAGAGCAGTATATCCAGAGAATAGAAAAACTAAACTGAACCGACGTGATGATCATGAGTCGTACCATTATGGTTGAGAATATAATACACTTCATTTTCCTTTTATTAGAATTTAAAATAATGGCGTCGAGAGAAATTTACGCCACAACTGATTAAAATTAGACGTTTCCCACTCTACCCCTTCCAATGTCTCTCCTACCCATTACGCGAAATCCAACCAATTAAAATCCGATTATAGACACCGTATCCGCGCCACCGGATAGATACGTATATCCAGAGAATAGAAAAATTAAAATGAACCGACTTGATGATCACGAGTCGTACCATTATGGTCGAGGACATAATACACTTCATTTTTATTTTATTAAAATTGAAAATAATATCGCCGAGAGAATTTTCCCACACAACCAATTATATTACACGTTTCCCATTCTTCCCCTTATACTCTCTCTCCTGCCTATCATGCCAAATCAAACCAATTGAATTCCAATGACAGAGAACATATCCGATCCATCAGATAGAACCATATATCCGGAGAATAGAAAAACAGAAATGAACAGACATAATGATTATGTACCATTCTATTCTGGTCGAAAACCTAATCAACTTCATTTTGCTTTTATTAAAATTGAAAATAATGGCGCCGAGAGAATTTTCGCGCATAACTACTTAATATTAGACGTTTCCTAATCTACCCTTTCCAATCTGTCTCCTACCCATCACGCCAAATCAAACGAATTGAAATCCAATGATAGAGATCGTATCCGCGCCACCGGATAGAACCGTATATCCGGAGAATAGAAAAATTAAACTGAACCGACATGATGATCATGAGTCGTACTATTATTGTCGAGAACATAATACACTTCATTTTTCTTTTATTAAAATTGAAAATAATGACGTCGAGAGAATTTTCCCACACATTCAATTAATATTACACGTTTCCCATTCTTCCCCTTACACTCTCTCTCCTACTCATCACACCAAATCAAACGAATTGAAATCAAATTACAGAGAACCTATCCAACCCAGCGGATAGAACCATATATCCGGAAAATAGAAAAACTGAAATGAACAGACATGATGATTATTTGCCTTACCATTCTAATTGACAACAAAATACACTTCAATTTTCTTTTATTAAAATTTAAAATAATGTCGCCGAGAGAATTTTTGCATATAGCTGATTAATATTAGACGTTTCCCACTCTACCTCTTGCAATCTCACTCGTACCCATCAAGGCGAAATTCAACCGATTGAAATCAAATGACAGACAACGTATTCGCGTCACCGGATAAATCCGTATATCCGGAGAATTAAAAATTTGAACTGAACGTACCATTATGGTTGACAACATAATACAATTCAATTTTCTTTTATTAAAATTTAAAATAATAGCGCCAAGAGAATTTTCCTGCACAACCGATTAATATTATACGTGTCCCATTCTACCCCTTACACTTTCTTTCCTACCCATCACCCGAAATCCAACCAATTGAACTGCGATGACATTGAATGCGTTTGAGCCAACGGATAGAAACAAATATTAGGAGGATAGAAAATTGAACCGAACAGACATGATGATGATCAACCATACCATTATGGTCGACAACATAATGCACTTCATTTTTCTTTTATTAAGATTGAAAATAATGACGTAGAGAGAAGTTTCCTGCACAACCGTTTAATATTACACATATCCCATTCTACTCCTTACACTTACTCTCCTACCCATCACCCTAAATCCAACAAATTGAAATGCAATGACATTGAATGTATCCGTGCTAGCGGATAGAAACATATATTTGGAGAATAGAAAAGTTGAACCGAACAGACATGATGATGGTTAGCCATACCATTATTATCGATAACATAATGCACTTCATTTTCTTTAATTAAAATTTAAAATAATGGCGCCTAGAGACCTTTCGCGCACAACTGATTAACATTAGACGTTTCCCACTCTACCCCTTCCAATCTCTCTCCCAACCATCACGCGAAATCCACCCAATTGAAATCAAATGATAGACAAAGTCAGCGCCACCGAATAGAATCGTATATTCAGAAAATAGAAAAATTAAATTTAACCGACTTGATGATCATGAGTCCTACCATTATGGTCAAGAACATAAGAAACTTCATTTTTGTTTTATTAAAATTGAAAAATATGGCGCAGGGAGAATTTTCCACCACAACCAATTAATATTACACGTTTCCCATGCTTCCCCTTACACTCTCTCTCCTACCCATCACGCCAAATCAAACCAATTGAATTGCAATGACAGAGAACATATCCAAGCCATCAGATAGAACCATATATCTAGAGAATAGAAAAACTGAAATGAACAGACATAATGATTATATGTCTTACCATTCTGGTCGACAACATAATGCACATCATTTTTCTTTTATTAAAATTGAAAATAATGGCGCCGAGAGAATTTTTGCACACAACTATTTAATATTAGACGTTTCCCAATCTACCTCTTCCAATCTGTCTCCTACCCATCACGTCAAATCCAACGAATTGAAACCCAATGATAGACAACGTGTCCGCGCCACTAGATAGAACCGTATATCGAGAGAATAGAATAATTAAACTGAACCAACATGATGATGATGAGTCGTACCATTATGGTCGAGAAAAGAATAGACATCATTTTTCTTTTATTAAAATTAAAAATAATGGCGCCGAGAGAATTTTCCGCACAACCAATTAATATTACACGTTTTCCATTCTTCCCCTTACACTCTCTCTCTCCTACCAATCACGCCAAATCAAACCAATTGAATTCCAATGACAGAGAACGTATCCAAGCCATCATATAGAACCATATATCCGAAAAATAGAAAAACTAAAATGAACAGACAAGATGATTATGTGTCGTACCATTCTGGCCGACAACATAACACACATAATTTTTCTTTTATTAAAATTGAAAATAATGGCGTCGAGAGAATTTTGACGCACAACTAATAAATATTAGACGTTTCCCATTCTACCATTTCCAATCTGTCTCCTACCAATCACGCCAAATCCAACGAATTGAAATCAAATGATAGACAATGTATCCGCGCCACCAGATAGAACCATATATCCGGAGAATAGAAAAATTGAACTGAACCAACTAGATGATCATGAGTCGTACCATTATGGTCAAGAACATAATACACTTTATTTTTCTTTTATTAAAATTGAAAATAATGGCGCCGAGAGAATTTTCGCGCATAACTAATTAATATTAGACGTTTCCCAATCTACCCCTTCCAATCTTTCTCCTACCCATCACGCCAAATCCAACGAATTGAAATCAAATGATAGACAACGTATCCGCGCCACCAGATAAAACCGTATATCCGGAGCATAGAAAAATTGAACTGAACCGACTTGATGATTATGAGTCGTGCCATTATGTTGAAGAACATAATACACTTCGTTTTTCTTTTATTAAAATTGAAAATAATGGCGCCGAAAGAATTTTCTGCACAACCAATTAATATTACACGTTTCCCATTCTTCCCCTTACACACTCTCTCCTACCCATCACGCCAAATCAAACCAATTCAATTCCAATGACAAAGAAGGTATCCGAGCCATCCAATAGAACCAAATATGCGGAGAATCGAAAAACTAAAATGAACAGACATGATGATTATGTGCCTTTCCATTCTGGTCGAAAACATAATGGATTTCATTTTTCTTTTACTAAAATTGAAAATAATGGCGCCGAGAGAATTTTCCGCACAACCAATTAATATTACACGTTTCCCATTCTTCCCCGTACACACTCTGTCCTTCCCATCGCGCCAAATCAAACCAACTTAATTCCAATGATAGAGAACGTATCCAAGCCATCAGATAGAAACATATATCCGAAGAATAGAAAAACTGAAATGAACAGACATGATGATTATGTGTCGTACCATTCTGGCCGACAACATAATGCACATCATTTTTCTTTTATTAAAATTGGAAATAATGGCGCCGAGAGAATTTTGGCGCACAACTAATTAATATTAGACGTTTCCCAATCTACCCCTTCCAATCTGTCTCCTACCCATCACGCCAAATCCAACGAATTGAAATCAAATGATAGACAACGTATCCGCGCCACCGGATAGAACCGTATATCCGGAGAATAGAAAAATTGAACTGAACCTTCTTGATGATCATGAATCGTACCATTATGGTCGAGAACATAATACACTTCATTTTTCTTTTATTAAAATTGAAAATAACGGCGCCGAGAGAATTTTCCCGCACAACCAATTAATGTTACACGTTTCCCATTCTTCCCCTTACACTCTCTCTCCTACCCATCACGCCAAATCAAACCAATTGAATTCCAATGACAGAGAAGGTATCCAAGCCATCCAATAGAACCATATATGCGGAGAATCGAAAAACTAAAATGAACAGACATGATGATTATGTGCCTTTCCATTCTGGTCGAAAACATAATAGATTTCATTTTTCTTTTTCTAAAATTGAAAATAATGGCGTCGAGAGAATTTTTCCGCACAACCAATTAATATTGCACGTTTCTCATTCTTCCCTTTACACTCTCTCTCCTACCCATCGCGCCAAATCAAACCAACTTAATTCCAATGACAGAGAACATATCCAAGACATTAGATAGAACCATATATCCGGACAATAAAAAAAGTGAAATGAACAGACATGATGATTATGTGTCTTACCATTCTAGCCGATAACATAATGCACATCATTTTCTTTTATTAAAATTTAAAATAATGGCGGCGAGAGAATTTTCGCGCACAACTAATTAATATTAGACGTTTCCCAATCTACACTTACAATCTGTCTCCTACCCATCACGCCAAATCCAACGAATTGAAATAAAATGATTGACAACGTATAGGCGCCACCGGATAGAACCCTATATCTGGAGAGTAGAAAAATTGAACTAAACCGACTTGATGATCATGATTCGTACCATTATGGTCGAGAACATAATACACATCATTTATTTTTATTAAAATTGAAAATAATGACGCCAAGAGAATTTTCCGCACAGCCAATTAATATTACACTTTTCCCATTCTTCCCCTTACACAGTCTCTACTACCCATCGCGCCAAATCAAACCAATTGAATTCAAATGATAGAGAACGTATCAGAGCCATCCAATAGAACCATATATCCGGAGAATCGAAAAACTAAAATGAACAGACAAGCTGATCATGTGCCTTCCCATTCTGGTCGAAAATATAATGGATTTCATTTTTCTTTTATTAAAATTGAAAATAATGGCGCCGAGACAATTTCCGCGCACAACTAATTAATATTAGACGTTCCCAATCTGTCTCCTACCCATCACCCCAAATCCAACGAATTGAAATAAAATGATAGACAACGTATACGTGCCACAAGATAGAACCGTATATCCAGATAATAGAAATATTGAACTGAACCTACTTGATGATCATGAGTCGTACCATTATGGTCCAGAACATAATACACTTCATATTTATTTTATTAAAATTGAAAATAATGGCGACGAGAGAATTTTCCGCACAGCCAATTAATATTACACGTTTCCCATTCTTCCCCTTATACTCTTTCTCCTACCCATCACGCCAAATCAAACCAACTTAATTCTAATGACATAGAAGGTATCCAAGCCATCAGATAGAACCATATATCCGAAGAATAGAAAAACTNTACCATTATTGTCGACAACATAATGCACTTCATTTTTCTTTTATTAAGATTGAAAATAATCACGCCGAGAGAATTTTCCTGCACAACCGCTTAATATTACACGTATCCCATTCTACCCCTTACACTTTCTCTCCTACCCATTACTCGAAATCCAACCGATTGAAATGCAATGACATTGAATGTATCCGTGCCAGCGGATAGAAACATGCATTAGGAGAATAGAAAAGTTGAACCGAACAGACATGATGATTCTTAGTTGTACCATTATGGTCGAGAACATAATGCACTTCATTTTCCTTTTATTAAAATTGAAAATAATGGCGCCGAGAGAATTTTCACGCACAACTGTTTAATATTAGACGTTTCCCACTCTACCCCTTCCAATTCGTCTCCTACCTATCACGCGAAATCCAACCAATTGAAATCAAATGATAGACAACATATCCGTGCCACCAGATAGAACCGTATATCCAGAGAATAGAAAAATTAAACTGAACTGACTTGATGATTATGAGTCGTACCATTATGGTCGAGAACATAAGACACTTCATATTTCTTTGATAAAAATATAAAATAATGGCGCCGAGAGAATTTTCACGCACAACTGTATAATATTAGACGTTTGCCACTCTAGCCCTTCCAATTCGTCTCCTACCTATCACGCGAAATCCAACCAATTGAAATCAAATGATAGACAACGTATCCGCGCCACCAGATAGAACCGTATATCCAGAGAATAGAAAAATTAAACTGAACTGACTTGATGATTATGAGTCGTACCATTATGGTCAAGAACATAAGACACTTCATATTTCTTTGATAAAAATATAAAATAATAGCGCCGAGAGAATTTTCCCGCACAACCAATTAATATTACACGTTTCCCATTCATCCCCTTACACTCTCTCTCCTACCCATCACGCCAAATCAAACCAATTGATATGCAATGATAGAGATCGTATCCGACCCAGCGGATAGAACCATATATCCGAAGAATAGAAAAACCGAAATGAACAGACATGATGATTATGTGTCTTACCATTCTGGTCGACAACAAAATACACTTTAATTTTCTTTTATTATAATTTAAAATAATAGCGCCGAGAGAGTTTTCGTGCACAACTGATTAATATTAGATGTTTCCCACTCTACCCCTTCCAATCTCTATCCTACCCATCAAGCGAAATCCAACCGATTGAAATCGAATGACAGACAACGTATCCGTGCCACCGGATAGATCCGTATATCCGGAGAATAGAAAAATTGAATTGAACGTACCATTATGGTTGACAACATAATACACTTCAATTTTCTTTTATTAAAATTTAAAATAATGGCGCCGAGAGAATTTTCCTGCACAACCGATTAATATTACACGTGTCCCATTCTACCCTTTATACTTTCTCTACTACCCGTCATGCGAAATCCAACCAATTGAAATGCAATGATAGAGAACGTATCTGCGCCAACGGATAGATACATATTTTAGGAGTATAGAAAACTTGAAATATGTTTGGTATATGTCTCCTCTTTCATGAATCTCTGTTTTTTAAACACTAAGGAGTCATTTCATTATAAGATTTGACTGAAAATAAAAAATGTTGGTGTATTTAATCAAATCACATTCTCTCTTATTTCTCCGAAAAGTTTGGCTTCTCCTCGCCTGTATTAGGGTTTTGGTCCCTGTCATGGGATCCCGTCGGTGGTCGGTAGGTTGCAGTATTTGTTTCGTCCCCGTCGTGGATATAAGCATGATGTTGTCGTACTCATGGAAACCATTCTTTGCACTGGAAGAATGGAGGATATCAGGATGGAGATTGGTTTTGTCGGACGTTTCTCAACGGACGTGATGGGCCAGAGTGGAGGAATGGCAATTCTATGGTGTCATACTTTGCTGTGCACCTTCATTAACTATCATATAAACTTTATCAATATGCACGTGGATGAGGGCGGAAGCAAAACATATCGTCTAACCGGGTTCTATGGCTACCCGCATCTTTCTCGAAGGCAAGACTCATGGAACCTATTAAAATCCATAGCTATGAACTCGTCCAATGAACCTTGGATATGCATAGGGGATTTTAACGATCTCTTACATGCATATGAGAAGACTGGTAGGCATCCGCACCCTGCCCAACTCATTACTGGATTTCCTGCGACAGTGGAAGAGTGCAATCTTGTGGACATGCCTATTTATGTGGCATAAATCACTGGGAAGACCGAATGCAGTAGAGGAAAAGCTTGATCGTGCCTTGGTGACCACCACGTTCATGGACGTATTCGCGAGAGTGGAAGTTCACAATTTAGTAGGTCCTAGATTGGATCACTCCCCTTTATTGGTCATTGCTGATATGGGGTCGTTATCATCGATGGAATTTCAATTAAGGTTTGAAAATATGTGGAGAAAGAAGGTAGGTATGCAAGAATGTGTAATCGATGAATGGAATTCAAACTCCATTCTCGATCTGGACAAAAGGATGGATATGTGCGCCAAGGCATTAACGGTATGGGCGCTCAGAACAACCAAAATTCCGCACTAAGATTACAGAAAGGAGAAGAGAGTTAGAGATCTTGTAGGACCAAAGTTTGCCGCCTACTGCGAAAGAGCTGCAAATCACGAGAACAAAATTCAAGATAAGAATACATTTTGGGGTCAGCGAGCTAAACAAGAGTGGCACGGAAAGGTGATCGGAACACCCGTTTCTTTCACTCTATAGTGACAGGCCGACGAAAAAACATGAAAGAGGATTGCGAAATAACCAAGGCGTGTTGACGGTCGATACTACGGAGATGGGAATAGTAGCATGCCAATATTTCAAAGATCTATTCCTCTCGCGCATATGTCGATTAGAGAATTTGATTCCATGCATACCAAGGCTAGTTACAGACGAGCAGACTACATCTACATCTCGTATAGCTCGATTGTTAGAGCTGGAATGTCCATAGGCTATTTTCTCCATGGGACCGTCTAAGGCACTAGGGCCGGATAGTTTCAATCCGGCGTTCTATCAAGAATTTTGGGATGTGATTGGCTCGACAATTTCCAAAGATTACACTGAATGGTTAGCTTTAAATCGCAATCCAAGTCAATCATAGGGAACAAATATTATATTACTGCCAAAGGTGGAGAAACCGGAACGTAAGAAGGACTTATGACCTTTTTCCCTCGATAATGTTCGATACAGGATTTTGGCGAAATTACTGGCAAATCGTTTGAGGCAAATTTTACCATCATTGATATAATAAGAGCAGTCAGCTTTCGTGAGTGGCAGATCTATCATAGATAATATTTTGATAGCTTTCCAGTCCCTTCACAGTTTGATAACGAAAGCACCTCTCTTGGTTGGGGATGTGACTCTTAAAGTGGATATATCCAAAGCATATGATCAAGTTAAATGGAAATATGTAGAAGCTATTTTGACCAAGATGGGTTTCTCGAGAGTATGGATTCATTGGACGCACTTATTTATGAGCTCTGTGGTCCACTTGGTGATTATCAATAATCAAATATTTGGGCAATTTCGACCACATAGATGACTTTGAAAGAATTTCAAACTATGAAGTTCATCTTTACAAAGTATGCGGCAGCTTCGGGTCAATTATTGAACTTTGTTAAATATGGTGTTTAATTTAGCAAGGGTATGGACACGACATTAAGTCAGAAGATATCGAATACTTTGGAGGTTTAGACAAAGTTCGATACAGAACGGTACTTAGGTGTTCCATCATTGGTGTGGGAGGGGTGGGGGAATCGAAGCAAAGCGTTCAAAGCTATCCAAGAAGGGCCGTTGATAACGGTCTTATGCGTCTTAAAAATAACCTAATTACCGAAGTAATCAAGGTTGAATATCCCTTGGGTCTCTTCATTGCATTTTCTCTTCATCATCTCTACCATTCTCTTCATCATTTCTTCCTACACATCAAGCCTTTCCTCTTGAGCAGCATGCATTTCCTTGATATCCTGAAGGTAATGGTTCGGTGATGGCTCTTCATAATATTGAGGAAGTAGATAGTGATAGTTCCGTGCAGGCTCCTGGTGGTATGGAGTTGAGTAAGGATCTTGATAACAAGGTGGTGATGGTTAATGCTCGCTGTGACTCCACCGCTGGTTTTATCCTCTGTAGTCCTGCATATTACACTCAAATAAAACTACCAAGTGAAACTGGCCAAAGAAAATACAGAAAAGATGCAAATATACAATGAGAGAATGATTAACACTAAACTAACTCCTTTCAAACACAAGCAACGAGTCCCAGTCAACAACACCTAAATTTGTTAATGTTTCTACGCATCTAAAAAATAACCTGATTACCGAAATAACCAAGGTCGAATTTCCCTAGGGTCTCTTGATTGTATTTACTCAAAGTTGTAAAAAGTGCTAATCGGTATAACCAAGTTGTGTGGTGTAGGTTCCACGAATTTCTAAAACTATCAATTAATCTAAATTTGTAAATGAAAGAGAAAATAAAATTTGGTTGCAAAATAGCACAATTAATGGTTTCGACTACTTTGACGAAACTGCTTAGACTTGAATCCCCCTAGGCTATCCAAATTCACAAATGATAATCAACTTCAACAATTTATGCAAGGCAAGATAAATTCACTTCATCGTCGCAGTTCTTCTCTAATCAAATTACGTCATTTCAGATCTACTAAAATGCTACCTATCTACTATCCCAGTCCGCTTTTTCGAGACAAAGAGCTGGAATCCGCTAGCAATAAAACAGCGATATCTGCTCACATGACATACTAGTTTATTCGCTCCCGGATGAGGGTTAACGCCTAACCTAGTTGTTTAATTTTTGTGTTCTGGAAATACAAGCTCTTTCGCGGCAATCACAAATCTAGCAAGATCCTATTCAAGTTGATCATGCAATAACAGATTCGGAATCGATATTCAACATAAACCAACATCCATTCAACTCGCATAAATCGTCAAAGTCTACAAATCCTTGCTTCATAAGGAATTATCTAGGGTTCATCTAATATAAGAATGAGGAGTTTAGTTGCTCATAATCTTGAATAACAAATCAGATTGAAAGAAGGAAGATATTGAAATTAGGGTTACAAGAGAAATCTTGAAAAACCTAATTTCGCCAAAGATCTTCGAACAATAAGATTCGCCTATCTTGATTATTTTATCCGATCCGAGCTCCTTCAATTATTGCCTTGTTGTTGCTCTAAAATCTCTTATTTTTGTTTTGGAATTCGTCCAAAAAAATTCTCCCTTCGAATGAGGGAGGACAAGCATAGGCATTGTAGTCCTAATTATTGTCGGATGTCACACTATGCGATGTAACAGATACGACTTAGGCACATAGTGTGACAACCGTTAGACGCATTATGTGCCACTAGTCAGAGAATCCATGCGCCCAAACCATCACCTTATGCGCCATAAGTATACACCATTTTAGGCGCATAATCTAACAAAAGTAAGCTCTTGAAAACAATCTTTCTATTTCAAGTACTCGTGGCCTTCCCATTAGTGGGGGATTGTGAGTAATAAGAAGCTCATAATAATAAGCCCACCGATGATTGGGAACTAATTGAGGCCAATCCCACAAAGACTGAGTCCAACGGAAGATGATGACCAAGCAGCTAGCCAACCAACTTCTCCCAATATTCAGCGTACTAGAAAACCGATGTTATTGATTTTTTGTTGATATCATGGGAAGGAATCAAGGGGATGCAAGTGGTTCTGATAAAACACAAGTGAAAATATAACATGGGGTGAAGAGCTCATATAAATTGATGAGACCATAAGCTGAATAAAAAACAAGTGAAAAAATTACATTTGATATATACAAGTTCAAGCGCTTCTAGTTACTGCAAACTAGAACCTTTCTTTGAATACACCTTCAGTTGTAATTCCTCCTCATAGGGAGTGCAGATATTCGGGAGGAAAACACTTCAAAGGCAGTGGCGTGTTAGCCACGATTCACAGTTTCTATTCCAAGGTTTGAAGTTCCATTGTTTTTAGTCAATTATCTAACAAAAGCTCGTATCCCGAAATTTGTTAGCATGTGCTTTGGAGACATACACGATTGGCCTAAGGCAAAGAAATATTGTGAAGTGGTACCGCGGCAATCTCCGCCCACGTATTCCTTGTGGCATCCATCTCCAATTGGTTATGTCGAATGTAATGTTGACGACGCACAGTTTGCAGATGATGGTCTGCATGATGTGGAAATGGTTATTCAAGACACGAAGGGGAGAGCCATGTATTCCTTGTGGCATCCACCTCCAATTGGTAGGTCGAATGTAACGTTGACATCAGATGAAGGTCCTCATGGTGTGGAAATGGTTATTCAATACACAAAGGGGAGAGCAATGCAGTTGTCATGCATTGGGGTTTGGGGAGGTTCTTGAGGAGGAGCTCGAAACTATGGTGGCGAGCATGAAGTGTGCTCAGTAAATGAGTAGGTATTTGTTTAGACCGATAGCTTGAGTGCGGCCTAGGCAATGATCAACTGTTGCGATTACATGACCAAATTTGGGTCATTTGGTAATTGGCAAGGCATGAGCAAGAAATCAGTCTTACTAAACCTTTTACTCCGTAGTATGGGTTAAGAGCAGTAGCAACATTATTGCACATGAGCTTGCTTGACATACACATTCTCTATACACATTCTCTAGCAGTTCCTGTTTATGGAGAATCGCATATTTTGCTTTTATATCATATGAAATACGATGATTTGGAGTTTAATTTTTAAGGAGACCAAGAAGTTTCTTCAACACTTTTAAAAGTATAAATGTAAAACGTTGTCTTAAACAAGCATATAGTAATAGCAACAACTTCGTCTCGCAACTTCTTATTCCGATTGGACAACCAACCAACATAATCTAATAATAGTACACAAAAGGCCTAATCTCCTTGTACGTGTTCTTTTGTTTACAAACCCCACGTAAGACTGTAAAAAAACCAGTTGAAAGAATTAAGCAAAAAAATACACAGGATGATGCATTTGGACGATTATAAAATACTAGTTATCCTCCATGACCACCCACAATTCATACCTTGTCCCGACGACAGCCATATATAAATTAATTACCCTTTGGAAGGCCATGATGCTTGAGCAGACATGATTATCCCCACAATCACTCCAAACAGTCCAAGAGCACTACCGAATATCTCAATCACTAAAATCTTCACAAAGAGCGAAGAGTTCTGGGCATCAGACAGTGCACAACTGCTTCCTATTATTCCCACACACAGCCTGTTGTAAAGATCAAACGAATTTTTTTTATCAGACAGACCTTGTCTACCTATGAATGAATGCAGTTTTGTTATATTCAAGTCATACATACCCGCAAACAAGATTAGCAAAGCCAACAATAATCCCAGATGCAAAAATCGCGTATCCAGCTCTCAGAGATTCAGGATCATATATCTGTGATGCAGGAACACTCTCCAACTTCGTTTGCAGGATAATTGCAACAATAACACCATATATGGCGACAGCTTCACAAAAGATTACACTGAGACAAAAATCAAATACAAGCAGATTATTCACACTGTTTCATCATGAAGAAAAAGGATGACCTTGCTGTCACATTCGCACAATGAAGTAACAAAGCCAAACATAGACAGATCGATCCCACATGCGAGTATCAAAAAATTTACTTATGCCAACAAGGTTATCCTAAAATAACATCCCAAAACTTGGTGGAATTTCAAGTAGGGGATGCAAGGAAAAACTCGTTACAACCTGAAGTTGGAAATGGAGCAAAAAGAAATAAGTAAAAAGTGTAATAGAGAATTAATATGTCTGAACATAGTATCATTCAGATACCAGGGGGTAGTCCCTGGCTTCATCCAGTCCCAGTTCTAATGCATTATATCCAGAAATTAGGACAATGGCATTCTGGGCAAGGTCGTACAAGAGAAGCAAGGAAAACTCATTACAACCTTAAGTTGGAAATGGAGCAAAAAGAGACAAGTAAAAAGTGTAATAGAGAAGTAATATGTCTGAACAAAGTATCATTCAGATACCAGTGGGTAGTCCCTGGCTTCATCCAGTCCCAGTTCTAATGCATTATATCCAGAAATTAGGACAACGGCATTCTGGGCAAGGTCGTATGAGAGAAGCAAGAGTAGCTGGCATGGTTATACGAGCACCGAGAAACCCTAACTCCATATCCAAGCATCCATGGAATTCAACTAGTTATCATATATCCAGAGTCCAATAGAGGATCCAACAAAATACATGACATTGGAGGGGTAGAAGAAAAAAAGTGGTACTGTAGTAGAGGGACTAAATCACATCAAGAATGCTCGTCTTTTGTCTTATAACTTGACGTTCTGGGCCTATTAGCTAGTCCCTAAAATTCAAGCATATGGAGTATGCTTGGGTTGCTTATAGATCTAATTATTACTGAATGCTAGCACCGATGGAAAAACAAACCTCCGGAACAAAAAAGAATCTACGCTAAAGTAAGATCCTACCGTGTAAATCAGTTGTAATTTCTACATATTATGAGACCATCCAGCATCAAAATTTAAAAAACAAAGCAAAAGGTTCAAGACGCCAGACATTAAGAAAGGAAAAGGAAAAGTGAGAATCTAGGGCACCTGATGAGATTCTTAGAGGTGATCCGAGGAGCTTTGATTGCAGCTCCAATCAAACTACTACCGGTGATGTAAATCCCCCTGCAACCAAATCCAATCAAATCAAATCACGTCACCAACAGATTCATGGAAACAAAATCGGCACTAGATAAAAGTGCGAAGAGTTTCAACTGTAAGAAAGGGAGAGAGGACGAAGATACCAGGCGGCGCCGAGGACAGAGACTCCGATTGAGATGGCGATCCCGATGGCTGAGAAGGTGTAAGGAGAGATCCTAACGAGAGCTCGAGCCCAGGAGCCCGTATCTCCAACAATTAACGCACTCGACATTTCTCGCCTTGCTTTTCGAAACTGGCGATAATCTTCTGTTTGAGGAGTCTGAGGGAGCGGAGAGAGATTTTGATCTGAAATTATTGATGGCGTTGAGAGTCACATGGATGGTCATGACTCATGATTCATGAGCTATTCCGTTGACAAGACCCGGCCTGAACCAATCCGACCCAGACCACATTCCCGACCCATAATTGTGCGGAGCCTCAAAGTTTGTTGGGCCTGAACAGAAGGCAGTTTGTTGGGCCTGAACAGAAGGCCTGTTAGTAAGCACATTATTTTCTCCGGTTTGCTCAATCTTTTATTTCACTTCTGGGAAGCAAATTCTTCTGCAGCAGCAGAGCAGGTGGTTCAAAATCAAGGACGCTCCCCACACCCACCCGTCCTCTTCTCAGCTTTTTTCTCTGTCTCTCCTCGTTTTCTCTTTCTATCGATGTACTCTAGGGACTGATCCATTTGCCCATTACTTATTCCTCGATTTTACCCGGCAGATTCAGCTAGTAACTCTCTCCTTATTGTGCGAGAATCAATCATTTGCATTCTTTCATTTGCCAGACTATAATTCCGTAAGTTAGGGATTTTCCTGGCTTTTATCGAAACGATGAAACAACTCTAATGGAATCAAGAGTCTTTTTGCTGAACGCTCCCAGTATCAGTACTTAAATACTATTTACTTGAAGATATATTCCAATAGTTCCATCTTTTTTAATAAGGATTCAATTTTGTTTCGGTGGACGTGTTTGGTTTTGTTGAGGCGCGAAAATGTAGCGAAATTTAGAATCGAATAAGATAGTATTTTGATAACTCACCTAATTAATCATTCAATTTTTTAAATATTATAACTTGGTCACTTAACCAATTCCCTCACTCTCACAATTTGCTCACATAAACCTCTTTGCTCACAATTTGACCTCTTTGCTCACTTTTGCTTTGCTTACAATTTGTTTTTCTTTGCCTCTCCAACTCAATGTAAAACACCTATTTATACTCATAATTGTACATTAGAATAGTAAGATATTTTTGTTATCTCCACCTACACCATCTCAAATTAGTGGACTTCATTTTGTTCCATTATTTTATAACTTCATATCAAATTAATAAGACTAGTTGGGAGGTTGAGATATTTGTGTGGTGTGATCTAGAGAAACAATACTTTAGATTGTTGATTACTTACTTTCAACACCCCCTCTTAATCTGCAATTTGGAGTAGGTGTTTGAATTTTTCGAGCTTGTCCTTGGTTACCGCCTTCGTCATGATATCTGCTGATTGGTCATCAGTGTTGATGAACTCCATTGTAATTTCTCTGTTGTTGACTAGCTCTCGTATGAAATGGTGTGGTAACTCGATATGCTTTGACCTTGCGTGAAATAATGGATTCTTCGTCATGGCTATGGCTGACATGTTGTCACAGTGAATAATGGTTAGTTCATTATCACCTTGTTGCAAATCTTCAATTAATCTTTTTAGCCATACTGCCTCGCATGCTGCATCTGTTGCTGCAATGTATTATGCTTCCGCTGATGATAATGCCGCAGTCTTTTGCTTCTTTGAGCTCTAGGAAATTGGTTTTGTACCTAGGCAAAATATGTAACCAGATGTACTCTTCGGTCATCTAGTGATCTTGCCCAGTCACAGTCGGTGTATTCGATTAGCTTGCTTCCTTCTTCCTTCTTATACCTTTGGCCCAATTGTTTAGTGCCTTGGAGGTATCGTAGGATTCTCTTCGCTGCTTCAAAATGAAGTTTGCTAGGCTTATTCATAAATCTTGAAATGAGACTTACTGAGTGACATATATCTGGTCTTGTGTGTGTCAGATATATGAGCGATCCGACTAGACATCTGTAGATTTTTCCGTCTACTTTTTCTGCTCTGTCATCTTGTTTCAATTTCTCATTCAACACCATTGGTGTCGCTATGGGTTTGCACGATGTCATGTGAAATCTCTTTAACATATCTTCAATATACTTCTCTTGAGAGATGAATATTTCTCCAGGTTTCTGCTTTACTTGAATTCTTAGGAAATACTTCATGAGTCCCAAGTCTGTCATCTCAAACTCTGACAGCATTGCCTTTTGAATTCTTCTATCATTTGTGGACTTGTGATTGTATAGATTAAGTCATCAACATACAAGCACAAAATAAGAAAGTTTTTATTTTCTCCCTTTTTGATATAGAGAGATGCTTCACTTGGACTTCTTTGGAATTCGTTGTCTTGAAAGTATCGATCAATTCTACTGTTCCACGCTCGTGGTGCTTGTTTGAGTCTATAGAGCTCCTTTTTGAGTCGATAGACTTTGTCTTCTTCTCCTTTCTTCTCCTTTCTTCTCACATTCTCGTGGTTGTTGCACATAGACTTCTTCTTCTAGTGTTTCATTGAGGAATGCTGACTTGATGTCTAGTTGGAATATTGGTAACTCCATTTGAGCTACTAGTGCTATGACTAATGTGATGGTCTCCATTTGCACTACTGGTTTGTAGGTTTCGTGAAAGTCAATGCCACCAATCTCACTTTGTTCTTCTGGATGGAACCGTCTTCGTTAAATTTGGTCTTATAGATCTATTTTAGATCTATGACCGGTTTGTCCTTTGGTTTGTCCACGAGCTTTCAACTCTTGTTCTTCTCGATCATTGAGATCTGTGTCCATTGCTTCAGTCCAGACTTTTTCTTTTGCTACTTCTTCAAATGTATACGGTTCACAAGAAAAATATGCTACGTGATTTGATTCATAAATTTTTCTTAAGGATTTGACCTTTAATGGAGGTGAATCTGAATCTATCACGACGTATCTGAAGTTGTCTCTCCTTGGACTCATTGTTAGACTTCTTCCTTAGCTTGGATTTTGATCCGCCTCGTTTGGTGTTGTTGGTGTAGTTGTTGGATTGTCCAGGATCTCAATTTTTTATGGAGGTTGAGTATCCTGTGTTTTCCAGCTCCACTCGGCCATTTCATCGAAGATAACATCTCATGAAATCACCACCTCGTTCTTCAATGGATTGTAGAGTCTATAGCCTTTGGATTCATCACTATATCTCATGAAGATGAGCTTCTCTCCCCTCGGGTCAAACTTGTCTCGATTTGTGATAGAGATGTGTGCATATGCTATGCAGCCAAATACTTTGGGGTGATCCACTTACAGCCTTTTGTAGTGCCATGCTTGAAAAGGTGTTTTGTTCTTCACTACTTTGGTTGGCGATCTGTTGAGGATGTAGATTGTTGTATTGACCTCTTCTGCCCATAGTTGGTTTGAAATTTTCTTTGTTGTCATCATGCTTCTTGACATCTCTACAATTGTACGATTTTTCGTTCTGCTACGCCATTTTTGTGTGGTGTGTGCCGCACTGTCAACTGCCTCTTGATTCCGTTGGTGCTGCAGTACTCCATGAAAGGTTTGTAGATGAATTCTCAATCACGATCTGTTCGGAGTGTTTTGATTTGATGCCCGCTTTCCTTCTCAGCTGCTGCTTTGAATTGAAGGAAATTGGAGAATGCTTATGGCTTTTGCTCAAGAATACCCACATCATTCTAGTATAATCATCCACAAATAGTAGAAAGTATCTCTTACCACCTATGGATATTGTTCTAGTTGGTCCGCAAATATCATCGTGTACCAACTCTAATGGTGCTTTTGCTCTCCAAGTGGTTTTTGGAAATGGCAAGCGATGAATTTTGCCATATATGCATCCTTCACAGACCTTGTCTTCTCTGTTGATTTGGGGAAGACCAACCACCATATTTTTATACTTTAATAGTTTGAGGCCTTTGTAGTTTAGGTGTCCATATCGGAGATGCCATAGGAAAGATTCATCCATGCTTTCTTTGGCTCTTCAGTGCTAATTCTTCATTCTTCGACATTGTGAGAGGAAACATCCTGTTGAAAGTCATCAAAATTTTCTCCACTTTCGAGTTGTTGGCTTTGTGGATAATCTCACGTTCTCCGTTATCAAACAATACCTTGTGATTTTTTTAAGCATTAGTTGTCCAACACTCAGAAGATTTTGAGCTAATTCAGGAACGTAAAAACTTCTTGGATTAGAGTTTTGTTACCTCCCTTTCTTGTACGATAATTGTACCTTTTCCTTCCACTTTCAATTTTTTACCGTCTCCATTTTTCACGTGAGACTTATATGTATCATCCATCTCGGTGAAGGACTCCCAATCTCCAGTCATGTGATTACTGCAACCGCTGTCCACCACCCCTGGAGGTTCTGATTTTTGCTCGACTTTGAAGCAAGTGTATGCGACCAGTTTTTCTTCGTCCTTTTCAGCGAAACTTGATTTGCCTTCTTCTTTCTTGTTTTGCAACCAGCAATCTCTTTGAGAGTGATTTTGAATTTTGCACTTGGTGCACCTAAACCTACATACCACTAAATTTTAATTTATATTTTTCCATCTACCACTCCGTCAGTTTGCTCGATGGAAGGTTGATGTGGCCCTATGGAGGTGGCCCAGTCAACAAAATATGCTGATTTAGAATACAATTGATTGAAGAGAGCAACAAAGTGCGGAACAACTTAAAATAGATAGATCGGGACGAACACAAACCGACTGATTTTTTTGGAGAGAAAATGATGTGTTTTTATCTGAATTGGCTATTGAGTCATCTTATTTTGATAACTGGGCCGCCTCCATAGGGCCATATAAGCATTTCATCCAACAAACTGACTGAGTGCTAGGTGGAAAAATAGAAATTAAAGTTTAGTGGTATTAGGTGTATGGAAATTAGTCTGATGGCTAATGGGATTTCAAATCATAGTTCAATGGTATCCGGTGTATTTTAGACTGATTTTGTTTCTACCATTTTAGCCTTTATGGAGAGGAAAAGGTAAGAGTATTTTTGTCTAATAAAATGATATTGGGGGTTAATATTCAATATTTCAGAGAGTATAGAATATTCCAGGTTTGTGATATTGATATATATGAATATAATGCTAATCGAGCTCTGAAATATAATGATATCTCAAATACTATAATATTAGATAATATCAAACCAAATATCACTTATACCAAACGATCTCTAATATATATTGAGATGTGCAAACTCCTAAATAATCAAGGGATATTTATTTACTCGATTTGTGTTAGATAAGCCACTCCTACAAATAACGACACCTTGAAAATCTAACGTCTAGAAAAAAGAAATTGCCTAGTCTATACTAGATATTTTCGGCTTGTTGACAGATTTTAGTTCTTTTTTCTTTATATCCTTTTATTGTTGATAATTTAAATAAATTAAATAGAACGTAAATAATTGTTAGTAAGTTCTTCTGTTATTCAAATCTGTGTAAGTTGGAGGAATATGGAAATATAGCAACTTGTGTTATGAACAAAATCCATAGTAGCTTATGCATTATTACATTATTAATTACTCCATAGACCCAATGTAACTATACACACACAATACAAAAAATAAAATATTTTAATTGAAATTTATATTTGAAAGGAGTAATATATATACACAATATATTATTTACTTCAAAAGTATGATGTATCTTTAAATATTGAATATCATAGATTTCAAAAAGAAAATACTATAATCGAACTTTATATTTGAAAGGTATAATACATATGCATACATTCATATACTATTTACTTCAAAATCCCGATATATTTTTAAATACCTAATATGTGAAATTTGGAAAATAAAATACCATAATCTAAGTTTATTTTTTAAAAGAGAAATATACATGCATGCTAGCATCAATACATTATTTATTTTAGACGTTTGATGTAACTTTCAATACCTAATAATTTGGAGAAGAAAATAATATAACCGAAATTTAAATTTAAAAAAACAATAAATATTTATGCATTAATGTAATATTTACTTCAAAAACATGATGTATCTTTCAATATTTAATATAGTAGATTTAAAAAGAAAATATTACGACCAAACCTTATATTTAGAAGGTATAATACATACGAATGTATCCATGTATTATTTACATCAAAACCCGATTTACCTACAAATGTTTAATAATTTGAAAAATAAAATAATATAACCGATATGTGTCCAATCATCTATTAATTTACTTTTCAATACCATATATGAGATATCCGAATGTCCATTATATTCATCTACGCATGAGTTTTCAATATATAAGAATATTAGTTAAACATATAAAAATATATATAATCGGGCTCGAAAAAAAGTTAATGAACAACATTTGTGAAGGCAATAATAAGGGGTTGTTTGTAGGAAAAAAACTTGTAGGCACAATTTAATCGGAAATTACGTATACAATCAAGTGGAAACCTTAATTACACGAAATGGCCATTACAGCCTCCTACAACGAGCCGCGCACCGTATCATGCACCGCGCGTCGTAGCATGCGCAACGTGTAGAGTGCTGATCCAACAGCTATATTCAAATGGCCGTTACATGACCGTTTGAATGTAGTCGTGGGATCAACCTACAATGTGCCACGTAGTGTAGAAGTGATCCAACGGCTATTTCCCAGCCTATATAAATCGTGCAATTTGTGGTGAAAAAACTCACCTATCCTACCAATTTATGTATTCCTCACTTGCTTCTCTTTGTGAAAATGTCTTCAAGCAATTCCATAGAGAATATGTTGTTAAAGTTACGCCGTCCCAATGAGTCAAAAGATTTGTTCGCCTACTTTGGAGAAGTAGTGAAATGTGATTGCGGATTTTGTGCAGCGAGACTAATGACGCCGAAGTTCGAGGAATAGTTCAATTGCCCTTTCTATAAGTGTAGGTTCGAGAAGACGTTGAAGGTGGTGTTGGCTGAGTACTCAGTGAGGCGCGAAATAAGATATACACTGGAGGCAATGCTTGTTGAAAAGGATGCTGAGATTGAAGCTGCTCATGCTGAATGGCTAGTTGAGAGAGTAGGTAGGTGTAAGGATAGGTATATAGATGCTCTTACTAAAGAGTTGAAGGATGCAAGACTTAAGCTTAGGCGGAGAAGGTGATAGTGTGAAATATGTATGTACTTGTTATGCAATGTTGAATAAAAGAAATGGTTATTTTTAATAAATCATCCATGTTCTAAATTGTTATACTAAATTAATTTAATTGGAGCCAAATTATAAAAATCAGAGTAAATGATAAAGTTATCTGAAAGTGGCAGGCCCCCCTGTCAACATCTGCTATAGTTGCCGAAAGCTGCAGACTAGTAGTCCAAACCCACAGACTAGTGGAGGGAATATACTGTGGAATATGCTGCGGTAGTATGACCCCTCCCATCTATTTAATTAGACACCTCCATTTCTCAGAACTCATAGAACACCCACTTCTTCACTCTTTCTTCTTACTCTGATTCTCCTCTCTTCCTTTCTCGGTAGACAATGGTCAAGTTTGCATTCATTCTCGCTCGAAGATTTTAGAACTTGAGGTTAGGTATTATTCTTACAAAAGCAATCACTATCCATGGGGGTTACTCGTCACCAGTAATGCGAACAACAGTTTCTGGACCGTAAGGCAGTGGAACCAACATCACACATGTGATGGAAGCGAGCACAATGTTGAGTCCACCCAACTTGATGTGAATGTCATAGTTAGTGCGATAATGCACCTTGTCAAGTCAAGGCCACAATTCCGGATTTGTTTGGTCCAAGATGAGATTTCACATATGTTCCACCGGCAGATCTCGTACAGAGAGGCGTGGTACAAGAAGCCGCGAGAAATGGAGATGACATATGGAAACTGAGAGGAGTCTTCCAACAACCTTCAAGGCTTCTTCAACGAGGTGCAGCCATGTAACCACAGCTCGCAAGTACTGTTCCGCTTGGATGACTCAGTCGTTGGTGGCGGTGCAGTTCCGCAATTCAGGTATGTCTTCTGGAGCTTTCGACCTTGCATTGACGGTTTCCGCCATTGTCCACCTCTATGATAGTTGTGGACGGCACATTCCTCACTGGAAAATATAGTGGCACCCAGCTGATGACAAGTTCATTTGATGGAAATCATATCATCCTAACTGTAGCTTTTGACATCATCGACAAAGAGAGTATCGATTCTTTGGTGTTGTTCTTCCTCTGCATCTACGAACTAGTGACAGACAGATAGAACGTCTATTTCATTTCTAACTATCATGTAGGGATTAGAGCTGTGGTGGCCGAAACTGGTGGGTGCTAGGTATGGAGATGGTGCGCCCGACACTACGAAAGCAATTATAACAGCCATGTCAAGGATCCCAACATGAAGGAACAATTAAAGGCAATAGGTAAACCTGCTAACACATTTCCATTTTGTATTCTCTAGTTTCAATTTCCCATTTGCTAACACAGTTCATTGCAGTGAACGAGGGATCACGAAGAACGTTAAATGCAAAGCTCACTTGGTTTCTTGCTGCCGATGCCAAACTAGGCCTGAACAAAACAAATTGGGTCCTGGATGACCAAACAATATGGAGTAAATGTGTTAGATGATGAACTTGGGGGGCTGCATCAAGGCATAATGACAACCAACATGGTTGAAAGTATCAACGGGACGTTCAAAGGGATTAGGTCACTGCCAGTATGTGTTTTGGCTAGCCCAACGTTTTACACATACACAATTACAACATGTTAATTGAAATGTTGCTACTTTTGCACACAATTATGTTTTGTTCATATGATAGTGGTTATTTGATTGCTAGGGTAACTACATATTTTGATGAGAGGTGAAAGAAATACAAGTCTGACATTCGTTGAAATGAATATTGGACTGAGAGGTGCCACACAACAATGCGCGAACATAGTGTCGCTGGACAGACCCACACAATGCGGGTATTCGATCACACGACGGGCGAGTACATTGTGGTTAGTTACAACCACCGAAACGGAGATGGAAACCACACATACATGGTTATCTAGATCACCAAAACATGACAGGTTCATGTGCTTGTGGTATCTTGCAACACTCAAAGATTCCTTATTATCATGCTTATGTTGTGTGCAATGCAATGAACCTCAACCTGTTCCACTACGTACATCCCATATTCAAGCTTTCTACAATTGCTCAGATATATGCAACTTGTTTTCGCCCCCCTCAACGGACCAGAGGACTAGCCACAACATAGGGTCCCTAAGATCATCCCCAATCCAAATCTCCTTCGTGCCCAAGGGAGACCAAGACATAGCCCATCCATAACGAAATGGATTGGACTAAAGATGTGGCCCCACATTGTAACGCATTCGGCCAAGATGGTCACAGGAGAGACCATTTCCAGACCATACCACCATCACAGATGGTTTGTCCTATATGCCACGTTTTGGGCCACAACCGAAGGACTTTCTTAACAACTCAAAGGAGAACCAGAAACCCAAATCGAGGTGGATATCATCACTAGAATGTGTAGAAAATGCACTACCGGTATCCCTTTCTTGTTTGGTTCTCCATGTTGTGCGTTTGAAGTAATTTTCACTTCATGTATGTTTGTTATGGTTTGAGTCCGTATGTAATCCATCTGTGTTTTTAATGTAATGTGAGTGTTTATTTAGACGGCTATATTTGTAAACCAATCATTATGGTTTTATCACTTGCATTCACACTAACCCTATACCTATGCTTAATTTTAACCGTTACAGAAACATAAACTTAAGTTGAAACAAGTTGTAATGAATAGAAATATCATGAGTCATAGATCCAGAGGAGGCCCTCTAGAACGAGCTGCGCATCGTAGGATGCATCGCGCGCTCTAGGGAGCTTCCAACTGCTCTATTCCAATGATTAGATAACGGCTATTAGAATAGAGCTGCTGGAAGCTGCCTAGAACGCACGGCGCATCCTACGATACGTGTCGCATTGTAGGAGGCTGTAATGGCCATTTCGTGTAATTAAGGTTCCACTTGAGTGTCTACTTAATTTCCGATTAAATCGTGCCTACAAAAAAACTTCCTTGTTTGTATGGGTGAATGTTTTGGGTGATTTTGAGCGATTTGGAGCCCAAAATCTCTAATATGGAGATTTGGCTCAAATAGCTTATTTGGACAACGATTAGTTGGAGGAGAATGGTGGAGAATTTAATTTTTGGAGTAGGCCTTTGGACCATTCGAGCCCGAAATGAAATCGCTAGCTCGCATAGGGGATTTCCTGGCTTCCGAAAAGCCCCTTGGTTTTCCAAAAATCACATATTTCCCACTATAAATTGAAAGTCATCGTCCTTTCTTAGAACCTTAGTATTGTTCATCGCATTCTCCTCCGATACGAACGATGATTCACGTTTGAGTTCTCCTTCAAAATCACAACAAGGTACAACATCTTTCCTTCTCCTATTTCTTCCCTTATGTTCAATTTTATGATCTCTACTTCATCTGACATATTTAAGTTGGTTGGTTGTAGGTTTATTTCATCTGAGACATCGTCAATAGTTCAGCTGGTTTACTGGTATGTATATCTTTGGCCGATCCTTCCTTCCCTACTTGCTTATTTTCTCCTTACTTGTGTTGTCTTGATTGTATATGGGTTTGCTTCTACAATGATTTTCTGGTGATAAAAAGATTGTATCTGGCTTTGCGTCTACAATGATTTTTTGGTGATAAAATGATTGTATCTGAGTTTGCTTTTACAATAATGTTCTGTTGATAAAATGATTGTATCTAATTCGTGCGTTTCCTTGCTTAAACATATGACTCACACTTTTCCCCTGAACTTTCTATGGTGCAAAAATAATGAAGTCTATGGTGTTAGATTAACAATTATTGAATGCCAACTTTGTAATGAGATACAAATCTATTGCCACATTTATGATTCACCACTTTTCATAGATGTTCATATTGATTTATTAGTATCATTCTTGAACTGAGTTTGTTTATTTTGTGAAATTGTAAAGGATGGCTAGGCTAGTGCGGGTCAACGTAATGTGTAGGCATAGAGTTGTTGCCGTTGTTGCTAAGTACTTGAAACTAAGGAGCATGTATTTGACCTTGTTGGTCTGGAGAAACAATGGATAGAACCTAAACCTGTACCCGAGAACTTAACTGACCCAACATGGGAGTACTTCAAGGTTAATATCTCAACTTACTTACTTAAACTGTTCAGATTTAAGGTTAATAGCTTAAATTACTTAATTTGTTATGTTAATTTTTTAGGTGCTTTCGATGGTATTTATGTCAAACTTCGAGTTAGGGCAACAGATCAAACTCGATATCGAGATCAAAAGGGTGACATCTCAATGAATGTTTTTGGAGTTTGCAATCCCAACATGGAATTTATATATGTTTTGGCTGGGTGGGAAAGGCCTGCACATGATTCTAGAGTGTTGAGAGATGTGCTATCAAGACCTAATGGTCTAATAGTACCTAGAGGTAACATTTTGGAACTATTAAAATTCTGAATTTTTTATATTAACATACTATTCACCTATAATTAACTAGTTATATATTAAATTAGGAACATACTACTTGTGTGATCTTGGGTACACCGACTGTGAGGGCTTCCTAACACCATTTAGTAAGCAACGGTATCACCTTAAGGACTAGGGTCCAAATCGTCCTAATACTCATAAAGAGTACTTCAACATGAAACATTTGGGGGCTAGGAATGTAATCAAGAAGACCTTCGGTGTTTTGAAGATGTGAACGGTCATCCTTAGAGATACTTCTTTGTTTTCTCTGGAAGTTATGATAAGAATAGAATGTTGTTTGCTCCATAATTTCATTAAACGAGAATAAGACGTCGATGCATTTGAAAGACTTTAGAATAACGGACTTATAGAGATGGAACAAGCTTATGGCAATGAAGATGTCGAAGACGTTAAATTGAGTGGACACAATTTAGAACCAATAAGGGTTAAGAAATGTGGGAGAATCAATGTAGATGTTAGCTAGAGTTCAATCCATGAAATTCTATTTTTATTTAGCCACTGACTTTTTTGTTCAGCCACTATTTTATTGGCCTACTGATATTTTGTAAAAGTTTGAACTTTGCTGCCATTGTTTGATATGGAATAAAATTATGCAGTAGCCTTTTGGTTTTACTTCAAGCTCTTTTAAATTATTATTTTACTTCTCATATTTGATTCTACAACTCTCATCTATTTCCATGTTTGTTTTATGTAAGAAATGGCTCCTAAAAAGGATAAAGAAGAATTCAGCACGAGATATTTAGCATGGAATAACAAACTCGAAAACTCTCTGATTGAATGTATGATGAAGTTGGTTACCATATTGAGAATGGTGTTTTAAAGGGAAGGGCATACAAGGAGATGAAGAAAATGATGGAGTCAAAGGTCCCTTGCTGTGAGATTATTGTTGGATCAACAAAAGATCTAAAAAGGTAAGTCTGACAGCAGGATCACGGTTTTATGGAAGAAAATCGACGGAGATCATTTATAAGCAATTCAAGGTACGTTTAATAAAGAAGGGATTTGCTGAATGAATGTAATGGTCATAAAAATGACACATCATATGATTTTCTTCAAGATATGCAACACTGCATTAAGGAAAGTGCAACGGCTCTTTAATCAACTGAAGTGTATAAAAGCAAGAGCCATGCTTAAGAGGAATGCACCGAGTAAATTTGTGGAGAAAGAATTCAATCAGAAAAATTAAATGGTTGTTTTGTCACTTGCATTCTGAGTGTGAAAGCAAGGTTGTACCGATAGTAATTGTGAGCAGAAGACAATAGGTTGTTGGTCTTGATATAGTGGTTGGCGGGGTTAGCTAACTGGTTGTTCAAGGATTACGTAGATCGTTGGATTTGTCATTTTGAGGTTGTTCGGATGTTTCAAGGAAACTATAAGTTATTTGTTATTTTATAATTCGATATAATAAGATAATTCCAAAAGTAATTATTCTCTGGACGTGGAATAGACATAGTTTCTGATCCACATTAAATAAGAGTTTTCTAGTTAAGATTTTCAAAGTCTTAGAATCGTAACGCTTAACTGAAAGCATATCAAGTGGGCTTAACGCGGAATTTAATAATCTGTAGTATTGGGCCTTAGTCAGATTTTTAGCCCATTAGACAAATAATAAGACTATCTCTTATTAGTGTGGTTCAACAACATACGCAAAGAAGAAGCTATCCGCTTCTTCTGCAGATTGCTGATTTCCATTTTCACTTTATTATTTCCCTTTCAGCTTGTGGTGGTTGAACTTCGGCGACAATGTCCCTCCATCTATGGATGTACTCTCGGAAACTCATACAATATTTCTTCTTCGCATTCTTTAGGTCTTCTCTATTTGGGGACAAGTCTTGGTTATGCTTATAATTTTTTATAAAAGCTTCGAAAAGGTCTAGCCATTTCTTGATTTGCGAGCTTTTGAGGCCGTGTACCATCTTACAGATGCTTTCCCCAAGCTGTCTCGGAAGCAGTGGATTATTAGATTATCATCATGTGTGTATCATGCCATTTGGTCATAGTACAAGGCCAAAGGCATTCAGGGCAAGTGATGCCTCTGTATCTTTCAAAATCGGGCACTTCAAGTTTTGGTTGCATGACCATCTCAGGTACCAAATATAGTTGAGAGACATTTGCCGCTTTGTATTTCATGAATCCTTCAATTACTTTCAGATGCTCTTTGAAAATATTCTTTTCATTCTTGAGGTATAACCTTGATTCATTTTCGTGCGAGTGACGAATCTCTTTAGCATTCTTGTCCTTTCCATCTCTCACTTCATTTTCAACCTCGTGATGGTCCAGTATCTGCCAATTTTCCTTGGTCCCTCCATTAGGGGCTTTTGTATGAGCACTTCAAGAAGTTCTCGTATTTGGACTCATAGGTCAGCATTTGCGTCCCTTAACTTGTTCAAATCTGCGCATCTCGTTGTTGATGCTTTGTGCCATTTTTCTAATACCAGACGACATTAAGATTGTGTATTCGGATATAGAGGCTGTTGAGCGAGTGATCGTAAAGCACTTCCCCGTGAACCCTGGTTTTTGATAAACTCGTTATGAAATTGTTTTCGAAATGGCATTTCAAATGCATAATTTTTCAAACGATGTCACCAATTTGCAAAGAACATATATGAATGTATGATTAGAACTTCTCCACACACTAGGTATATGGATCGAGTCTCGGCTTACATTATATAATGATTTTAAATCATGATGCTCACGATGCAAAAGGATATACGTTTGCGCCAAACGTTTTCAATGCATATGCACAAACACCAAGTGCATTATGTATGCTTAAATCCTCTCCATGCATTATACATGAGTTGGGTTCTGACGTACATTATACACTAGTTTAAAAATTGATAATATTATGCTTATGATGCATGCACACTTTCTCAAACATAATATCAATGCAATCCCCATTGGAGGTTTAGTCAATCAAGAGTTAGTACACGTTGGGGTTAGTACGTTCACATAAATTTGATTTTGCTGATGTCGTAGTGAAGAGGCTCTTTGACCTAAGGTTGGCTTCAGGAAGCATTCTATCGAAAAAATGCAAGGGTGGGTTGTGTCCAAGAGGGGAGGCTCCCAAATTGTATCGACTTACGCCTTAGACTCGGGCTATTATAACCCCCAGAGCGCCTTCTGCCCTGATTTTTCTAAGTTTCAAGCTCGGGTATAGACCTTATGAGAACCTCGGACCAAAATAAATCCTAAAATTCAGTAACATTCAATGAAAGAAACACCCAGGACTTATCGTAATTTTATTTTTGCAACTCGCTCCTAGGGAGTTGCTCTTAGTCGCCAGCTCTGTCTTTATCTATTGTGAAGGTCTCTCGTCCAGGAACGCATTCCGCTCCGCCGCATGGAAGGGGGGTTGGCTCGTGCATGCGGCGCAAGGGTGAAATACTATGGAGCCGTTGTGGCTCGAGACGGATCCGGGGTCGGTTACGTCACGAGAGCAAGTTAATGTTATCATCCCACCTGACGCTAGGCCGGTACTGCTATACGAAAAGTTCTCTTTCATTGTTTTAGGTTACCGCGGGTTTAAAATGAGGGATTTAAAACGGTTCTGGATTTTGGGGAGAGATGATGATTGGTGGACTCGAGTCGAAATGACTGCCTACGTATCCATAATCCGGGATCAAAGTTCGCTTAGTTCGAATTTGAAAACGTTGGTTTTTACAACTCATTTATACCCTAGTGCTCGGGTTAAATTCTTTTGAAAGTTGGGTGATGTCGACCAGTATAAATAATAGGGGAGTTATTTAGTGTGGACTCGAATCGTTTCTAATTGCCTACGTACCCAAATCTCGAGATCAAAGTCCACGTAGTTCCAATTTGAAAACTTTGTATTTTGATCAGTTGGGTTTGTCCCGAATTTTCAACGTTTATAAATGCGACTTGCAAGGAATTAACACTTCCTAACTTTTGAATTTCTGGTAGAGAGAGTAATTGTCCATAATAATAATAATAATTTCAAGAATTAGTTAATATGAGATAACTAAAATGTTTTTCTTTTAGAGGTTTTGAATATTTATTTCTAATTTTTGAATTCTTTAGGGATTTTTCAAGAGATAAAAAATAGAACAAGTGTTTTGATTTCGAATAATTATTCGGAATAGCTCTTGGGAATTAGCTATTTTGAGATAATCATCAAAATGATTTTTGAGGTTTTTAGAATATTCATTCTACTTTTGGGATTTTGAAAAGAGAGAAAATACTACAATTGCTTCTTTTGTTTTCGACAATTGTGTGGAATAGTTAACTTTCCGGAATTAGCTATTTCGAAATAATCATCAAAATAGTTTTAAATTTTAGCATATTTATTCTACTTTTTAAGATTCTTCGAGCATAAAAGAGGAATAAACTAATGTTTTGGTTTATCTGATAATAAATTATGAATAACTAGATATTTCGAGATAATTATTCAAATAATTTAATGTATGCTTGTCAATAATTCTTCTATTTTTTTAAAAAAACTTGTTAGGATTTTTTATTTATTTTCTATTTTTTTGTCATAGGTAGCTTCAGGAAAGGGGGAACAAGATTGCAAGTAACAGTCAAGGCTATTATATGGGCAGCTTGGATAGCGATACGGTGGACAACCAGGACCCGAATGTGAGAGCATGTCGTCAGAAAGGAAAGGATCTCAGCAATCACCACCTCACCAGCAACACAACGAGTGCACCTACGGAAAAGCCGAGAGAGGACAAACTCTGCATCGCCGTACCTGTCAAACACCATGTTTAAAGCACCAGGTGCACGAGTCGCGGAAAGTCAGAAGCTCCAGGACATAAAGGCCAAGGAGTTCTGGATACGTCCGCCCAATCCCCTAAAAACTCACGTCGAAGGAATTTCGGACCACTAGACCCCTCGTGCCAACGGGAGGCTCAACCACTGTGCCAACCACATTAATCTTAATGCGTGGCGAGTGCGGGTACGTAGGAGGCTTGAATAGCCGCCTTGGGAAACTGCTAGTGGAGCAGACGACTGTGGGCGAAGTAAGAGTTCGGCCGACTAACTGAGAAGATGCAAGGTCATCTGCTAGTAAGACAAATGACCGGAACAGACATGATGTCGAGTAGTAGAGGCTTCCGATGAGGATAGGAGAAAAATGAAGTACTACCCTAGTTAAAAAGGGGGCGAATCGGAAATAACATCTATTGGGCAGAAGAAAAGTCCCCCAATTCATGATTAAGAATAACGGTTGAGCATGAATGCTCAAAAGGAGGACACAGTGAATGTAGATTTTTGAGGAGTCATTGCGTTGTAACGGTTGTAATAAACAACCAGGAGTTGAACAGACGCAGGAGGAGAGTTGAATCCGGAGGGAAAGAGTCCTAGCACCCGAAGGTCAGGCCGCACGATCGATTTGGCGGCGGTGACAGTAACCTCGATGTCGGCAACGATGAGCTATGTGGCTAAAAGGCCCTTGTAGGTGATAGTAACGTCAAATCCACTGGAATCCGAACAATCTCTAGCCACCCGGTGAATATAATAATGAAACAGGGAGAAACAATAGCAGCCGTCGATCCGTTGCTGTACCAGAGGTTTTCTAACAATGGCGGATGACGATCCATAGGAGCAGGCGGATAAGGGGGGATCTTGGATAGTGGTCTTAAATACATGTAAGTGATCATATATTCAGATCACCATGTCTTGAGATAAATTGTTGTCTGTATCTCTCACCATAAGGTATAAACCAAACAAAACAACAGCACGGAGGAGGAAAATCAATCAATTACAGAGTAAACGCAACAAACAGCAAGACGAAAATCATCACCAATTTTGATTTTTTGAAAATTGAAGAAGAAATAAACTAATGTTTGTTATGAATATTTTATATAAATGTAGTTGAATGCTCATTGTGTAACTCCCATTGCATTGATCATGTATTATACTCTCTTAATTGTATTAATATTAGAATGTATAGGTTATGGTTTCATGAGCCTATAAATAGGACTCTACATTGTATCATATCTACACATCAATAAGAATACTCTTCTCCTCTCCTCTCATATTCTTGCTCTTCTTCTTTTAGTTTCTTAACACGTTATCAGCACGAAGTTCTGCCGTCGAGCAACTTCTTGTAATCATGAGCGAAGTGCATACAAACAATACATATGGCCAGTGAGTTCATGCTTATGCTCCTGCAAGTTGTTCTTGCTATTGACAATTCTCAGATTTATTATATCTGCTACTTGTTTTTTTTTCTTTGAGTATATGTATATTGCCATATTTTAAATTAAGTATTTACCCATTTGAATATTACGTACTTTTTCTTTTATCTTATGTTTTGAATACATATACTAAGAAAAATTTGTGATTCTCATTTTCATTTCTTACTTTTTCATAACGCTATTGTTACTATTTAAAAATAGGTCATTAAGGTGGGCTATTAGCTAATTCATATGTTTACTTCTTCAATCTTCATTTTTGTTTGTTTTCTACTAATACCCCACTGAAGATATATAGTAACAAATTGTTTATATGAATATTCACCGAGTAACAATATTATTTATTTATTTTGTGTTCATATATGTCTATGACTTAATTCTAATATTTGATAGCTTATCTTTACTGCTCAATTATTATTGATCACGCAAATAGTAATAGACATCTTATGCATATACATATGTATTTTTTTTCCTTTGTTTTTATCGATATTACTTAATATTAAAGCATATTTGTCAAAAGGAAACAGATCGGTGGTTATCTGATTATTATCATAACCATTATTTTTGTAACATTGGTCATCACATTATTACATTACATTTACATTAATATTTTTCAATCATCATCAACGATTGTCATTAAATATTTAAATGGCTAATGATCATGTCATTATTAATGGTATCGTAAGTTACGTTTACGGATTAAATAAATGTATTATATATGTTGCTAATTACAGTTTTAATAGTATATTCATGTCATTATTAATTCATTCATAATGTGATCTAATTTATTTATTTTGATAATTACGTCAAACTTTTTTAAATTTGAGTATGTGGTTTTTGATGTTTCGGGCAAGAATTACTCTTCATGGGCATTCGAGGCTAAAATCCATATATAATAGTATTGGTGAAACGAGACGATAATGCACGTCTTATCATGACAAAGCTAAAGCTTTGCTATTTACTCGCCATCATCTGAATGATAGGCCGAAAGATGAGTACCAAGAGACACAACATATCGAAAGAACAAAGCTATACATATATTTTATATGTCTCGAATATTGAAGGTCGAAGTGACAAAATATCAATCTTTGTAGTGATTGATTATACGCATAAAAGCTCGATATGATTGAATGTCCCACGAGACACATATCTTGAGAAACGGGTTATCTTATATTTCCAATGTTGATGGTCCAATGAGACAAAATATCAGTCCATGAAGTGAGTGGATATAATCATATGTCCACAAAGTGATTAGACAATATATATTCCCACAAAGTCAATACACTATTGTGGAGAAAAAGACTTATTATTTTGGTCATGAGATAGAAATTTGAGAAGTGTATCTTTACCCATGAAAGGGTGTTGTGAATTGATTTTGGTCATACAACCATCAATTTTATTTTGATGATAATACCCAAATGATACTAATTTAGCCCTCAAAGTGAATGTGCATAAACACATATGTTACACTATTTTTATTGTGTGTTTAATCCTTACTTTACTATCTCATTTATACTACCTTAATGTTAGAAATGGTTTTCACCAATTTTCTTCACGTGAGTTTATTTTAAATATTTATTATATGATTTACTCATTTTATATATCTTTACAATATATCTAATATTTTTAAGTTTAAATTTGTGGTTTTGATGTTTCGGGTAAGAATTACCCTTAATGGGCATTGGAGGTTATAATTCTAATGAAATTGGTGAAACCATCACAGACGATAATAAAATGTCTTATCGTGACAAAGCCATATCTTTGATCTTTATTCATCATCACCTAAATGAATGGTTTAAAATGAGTAAAACTCATTTTTTTTTTTTTGGGAATAACGTCAAAGACATTTATGACCACTACAACTGTATTTTTTCCTTAAAAGTATGATACGACTGAATGTATCAAGAGACACAAGTTGTCCAACGCTATATCTAGCTCATATGTCGCAATATGGTGATGTCTTGAGAGACACGATATCACTCCCCGAAGTGAATGTGTTTTTTTATATCATGTCCATTGTGACAATACAGTCCCACCAGTGCAAACATCAATACACTATTACGGAGGAAAATACCTATTATTTTGGTCATGAGAAAGATATTTGAGAAATACTTATTTTCTCATGAAAGGGAGTTGTGAGTTGATGTTGAAAAATTTCAATCACATGAATGGTGATATAATCATCAATTTTATTATGATGATCGTGGACAAATGATATTGCTTCATAAGAGATCAAATGTGTAAAGAGTGATTTGTTACATTTTTTTTTAAAATCACATGGAACAAGTTATTGTTGTTGTTTCTATATGGAACCTTTTCCTTGGTGGTTGTACATTTATATTATGTAGAGATTATTCATCCCATAATTGGTGACATAGATGGGTAAGATAACTATGATGAAATATCTCTATTTATCATTTGCACTATCCATCATTCTCTTGCAAAATGAGTATTGACATGATGAGCAATGACATAATATATAACTCATCGATAGTGCATCATATATTGAGTAGTACAAAATCACTCACAAGCTTTAGCAGAGCTATTGCATTATTCAAGAAGAAATAAGATCCTTTTATTTATATGATCACAAGGGAGATGAACGATAATGTGGTATATGACCATCATGAAACTATTAAATGTTGTCCTCCAATATGTACAAGACATGTGATCGTGATTGAGATACATATCAATGTACACTAGAAGTTTACTCGTCCTGACAATTAATTTTTTTTTTGGCATAACTGGTGTGACCATCCCGGTTCAATCATAATGCGAATCAATAAGTACATCTATGGTCAATGTTGTGGACAGAGTTCTCAACTTGGGTATTCTAAAGAAATGATTCCTAAGGTTATAGGGATTTAAGTAGTCCTTGTGACTCTCCTGCTTCCTGGGAACACGAACGATTTTCTGTTCTGTCAACAAGGTTTCGTTTCTAGGAAAGCATTTTCACCTTTCTGTTACCCATTGTTGGGTGAATCTCCAACACAACATAACTCATTTTTGGGTTGCTTATTCTTAAATAGAGTTGATTGTTTGGATAATCATCAACTAAAGTTAGATAATTTATCTTACACACAACAAAACAAGGGTGATATTTGTGGATTCATACAGCCAACATGTGGACCAATTATTTTAATTGATGTATCAACTAGAAGGTCACATGTATATATGAAAGTAAACTAGAATTTGCAAGATTACTAGCTCAACTATTTTGGTTATGAGTATATTTTCATGATTATCCAACAACGAAAATGCGTCATTGAGAACCAATATATTATTGTGAACATGTCATTTACATGCACAACACAAATTCGCATTACACCAAGAAATTATCATGAATTCCTCCATTATATTTGGGTTTTGGGTCCAAACCACACATTGCCCATCAATGCATATATGGATATACACATCCGAATTGCTCCA
>QMEG01002223.1:31368-113787 GCA_010665285.1 Linum bienne | reverse complement strand
CGGCATCCTTCGACGATGACCAATTCCTCCCCCAGTCTACGGATCTGTCCACCCCCATCACTTCCGGCTCCAACCAAGGCAGCGGCGAGTATTTCTCCCGGATCGGAGTCGGCACTCCGCCTCGTCCCTTCTACATGGTCCTCGACACCGGCAGCGACGTCAACTGGCTCCAGTGCGACCCTTGTGCCGACTGCTACACTCAAACCGATCCCATCTTCAACCCTTCTTCTTCCTCTTCTTATTCACCTCTCACCTGCGACTCCGCTCTCTGCTCTTCCCTCGAACTCTCCAGCTGCCGAGCCTCTAGCCAATGTCTCTACCAGGTCAATTACGGCGACGGATCCTTCACCACTGGAGATTTCGTCACCGAAACTGTTTCCTTCGGCTCCTCTTCTGGATCCGTTTCCAAAATTGCTCTCGGATGCGGCCACGACAACGAAGGCCTCTTCATCGGCGCGGCGGGGCTTTTGGGCCTGGGAGGAGGCCCCCTGTCCTTAACCTCGCAGCTCAAAGCGACGTCCTTCTCTTACTGCCTCGTCAATCGTGATTCCCTTGCTTCGTCGTCACTCGATTTCAACTCCGCTTTCCCCGGCGACGCCGTAACGGCTAGTTTAATCAAGAGCAGGAAGATCGATACCTTTTACTACGTCGGATTGAGCGGGATCAGCGTCGGAGGCCGGCTACTGTCGATCCCGGCGGGGACCTTCGCGATCGACGAGTCAGGGAACGGAGGTATTATTGTTGATTGCGGGACCGCCATAACTAGGCTGCAGACTCAGGCGTACAACTCGCTTAGAGACGCGTTCTCCAGGCTGACGCCGAACCTGCGCCGCACGAGCGGGGTGGCGCTGTTCGACACGTGCTATGATATGTCCGGGATGTCGAGCGTGAAGGTTCCGACGGTGGCGTTCCATTTCGCCGGAGAGAAGACGTGGAACTTGCCTGCGGCGAACTACTTGATCCCGGTGGATGGGCAAGGGACGTTCTGCTTCGCGTTCGCTCCGACGACGTCGTCTCTGTCGATAATCGGGAACGTGCAGCAGCAGGGGACGCGCGTGAGCTTCGACCTGGTTAACAACCGCGTGGGGTTCTCGACCAATAAATGTTGATTGTAGATTGTTGGGATGATTTTACGGTTGTATCCCTGAATGGTAAGTGATAAGATAGGGGGGCGCAGAATTTATTAGTTTTGTGGTTGTGGTTGTGGTTGTGGTTGTAATTGTAATTGGGTGGAGGGGCGAAAGGTGCCGCCGACACCGACGGGGCGACGGACGGAGGGTGGTGCATTAAAATCCAAAATGGCAAATTGTACTAGTATCAATCAGTATGCGTGTGTGTACAGTACAGGTTGATGTTGGAAACCTCAACTCTGTACCCAACCCAAACCAAACCAAACTGGTCCATCCTGAAATAGACCTGCAGCTAAACCGGTTTTGTTTCTCCTTAACCGATAAAAAGTGGTATTTTATTCATCCCAAAACCTTATGTTTTAAAAACCGTACTGATATGAAGGCGTTGAAAAGTTGTTACTATATGTCATATATCAGAATCACCGAATCTGTGAATTTGTAGTGTAAGAAACTGAACAAAGTACAGAAGACTGGTACGGCTAGGTCACAAGCTTTGCTGGCTTGTTAGCAATTTAACTAATGGTAATAGGTGTGGACATGGGATTCGTTATATTATGTTGGTCGGAAACCGAGAGAGAGAGAGAGGGTGGGGTTGGTTCATAACATTAACTGTGATATCTATCCACAGTTACGGCATTTGTTCACGTGCAAGGTATGTTTGTTTTCATGTAAATGAATATTCTCTTGTTAACTGAAGTCATATGATATTATCTAAACTACAACATTGATTTATTGCAATGAATTGATGAAGACTATCTACGCTTGGTCAATATCAATATCTACGAGGCTGGCAAAGTTCTACTTATCCATCTTTCTTAGGTAGGCTTGGCAACGGGTGGGTATGGAGTCGGATGGTTATTCCCCAATCCCCGCCCGCAATTACAAACGGGTTTTACCCGGCCCCCGTCCGGAGTAAGTAATGGATACCGAATCACTATCCATCCCTGTATTTTTTCGGGTTTGGGTATTTCCGGGTTTTACCCGCCACAATGAATTCATTCACATTGAATCAAAATTTGCATGGAGCACTACCACTTGGCATTATCACCACTCTTTCACGTGTCCTTGCATGCAGATTTTGATTCGAAGGGTTGCAATTCCGGACGGGGACGGGTTGGATAGTCTGAAATCCGGCCCCGACCCATCCCCGTTTAATCACCACTTCCGGATTTGCCCGGCCCCGTCCGAAATCCGAATCAAATGGGTTTTTTAATGGGCTTGACTGGACGGGTCCGGGTAAAACCCGATTCTTTAATTTAAAATGCCAAGCCTATTCTTAGGGTATATGCTATGTACTTCCTCAGACTCAGTCCCAGTCAACCCCTTGTTTTCTTGAGTCAACCCACTTTAGCTTGTGCTTTTCTCATTTGTCTGCGCCCAGTGAACTTGCACTCATGAAAACGAAATAAGAAATTCATGTCTCCTCTTCTCTGTCTTTGCCAGACTACAAATACAGAAAGATCACGTCTATCTTATAAGCTAGTAGTGAATTTTCACTCCAAATCAAGTTGGATCAGCTCAACACGGTATGTCAAATTCAAATTGTTATTTGTAATATAGGCTACATGTAACAACGCCCTCAAAATTCATTAGACGATCCTACATGCACTGGGTATATGTACTGTACACATATATCGAGTGTGTTCAATACGTTAAATATTAGCTCTTTTCAGTCGAGATTGACAAAGACATTGCGCTCGGAATCTCCCCAACTTCAACCCTCATCAACCAGTCACAACCCTCATCAACCAGTCATGCATCTCCCAAGTGATAGAAATTGTTTGTTAGCAACTTCGCAAAGGGGACGCATAGTGTTCTATTATTAACATCCATGGACATGTTTGTAACAATAGTAATGCTCATTCCAATTGCTTTTCCTTGGATCACGATTGAGTTCATTCCATTTAGATTGGACTGTTACATCGATATGCACACATTCCATTGTGACTAACCGGGATTAAGCATTCTCCACATTATCGCTTCGTACAAGAAATTTCGACAAATTTGCATAATAAACCATAACGACCAAGCAATAGCTTCATCCCATTGACAATCAATTCAAAACTCAGAAATCAAGGTGTGCACTTTATGAATGCAATACACTACAAGAAAAATACTACTAGCTAGCTAGGGCCAATTAATTGCATTTTGCCATTGCTTTCGGAGTCTTCCTTACGTATGGTATGGTGAACTAAGTGTTCAACTCAACTGATGAGATCTAAAATTTGGCCGATGCTTCAGAAGACGATTTCTGCTATCCACTAGTTCAAGAAGCTGTTATATATGTCCCACTGTAAATACTCATCATCTCTTATGTTAAACAACTTGTTATGAGCACTGGTGATCCCTTTCCAGCTGTTAATTAACCAAGTTGCTCCATTGATTTGGAACTGTTCACAAACGTTGCACTCTTGTTGAACCCCTCCACTACCAGAATCCTAACAGCTTCAATTCCTTGTTGAAATGTATCATCCAACTGCAATAAACGAATAATCCTATTGAAGATGCAAGCTTTAAGTCCAAATCAATAAGACTGTTACCTTGGCAGACAAGCTTTTACCTCTGCACGTTCTTGTCTGTTGAATGGGCGCATAACAAAGTTAACAGCATCCATCTTCCCAGGAGGCCGCCCTATGCCTAGAATAGTTGGATAAACAGCATACTTACAATCCGCACGGAGGGAGGATATGCAATACAATGTTCACTTATAAACTCGAGAAAACAAGACCTACCGATTCTTAAACGAGGGAAATCTCGACTACCCTTGAACCGTTCAATGACACTCCTCATGCTGCATAAATGTTGAGCAAGAATTCAAAACTTTTGCATCGACGATATTACGAGCACGTTCAGACGAATCAATTATTTACTAGAAAGGAAAGGAAAATGGGTACCCATTGTGTCCTCCATGGCCCCCTTTTGGTAACAATCTCAACTTGGCAAAAGGTAAATCCAAGTCATCATACACCTGTGAGAAAAATGAACCACTCATAAGCACAGAGAAAGAAGAGATGTCGATTGATATGCTTGAATATAGGACAATCTAGTTACCAAGAGCACTTGCTTTAATGGTACCTTGTAATATGACACAATTGGCGCAACCTGCAAAAGCGCAATAGTTAGGATTAGTGTCCACTCTAAGGTAGCATTTATCTTTTCCCCAGTTAAACGGTTGCAGATGAGCTTACTTACAGACTCACCACTTGCATTCATGAAAGTTTGTGGTTTGGCAAGCATAACTGGGATATTGCCAATAAAACCTGGAAAGCAATGGCAAATGCTATAAGGACTCCAGGTTTACCACCAGAAATAAACACACAAATATTGGGCATAGCAGTCAGATTGCATATTATAAGTTACAACTTCACCCATTCAAGTTTATCTTGTGTGGATAATTACAAGAATCCATGTTCTGACTTTCTAACTTGGTTGCATTGCCATCCAAAACGTCCTAAAAACCTATCTGAAACTCCAGAAAATTGACAATTATGCAAGGTTCTGAACACAGTGTCATGGATTCTAGTGGCCAAAGGGGCACCTGAAATGCTGCAGATAGCTAGTACCCCTTAATGTAAGTTAGAATAATAACATTCATTCGGCAGGTGAAGTTAACATAAACTCCAGTCATGTGAATGGAAACCAAATGGCTGTGATTGAATTGCACCATGGTACGTATCACCATAAAAAAAGACAATTTCGAGAACAAAATGAAGAATTAATCGAAACAGAGGAAAACGATGTTGATACCTTTTCCAAAAAGGGCTTTGTTAGAGACGGTAGTCATTGGTATCCCCTCAGCTTCAGCTATTGCATCAACCATACCGAAACCAACCTGCAAATCAAGTATTAGGTACATTCAGCAAGGAACAAACAATTCAGCAAAAAAAAAAAGAGGAATGCAGATTACTAGAATGAAACAGCTTAAGTCCAGAAAGAAAAAAGGAAGAGAAAGGGAGTACTGACATTATGGCGAGTACCCTGATACTTCTTTCCAGGATTACCGAGGCCGACAATGAGCCAGGGGTATTGCTTAGGCTTAATAACCAGCGGTGGCTCGTTGGATGGCACGGCGGCGTCGGACGCCGTTGAAGAATAAGGAGAAGAAGAGCAACGATTGGGGGATTGAAGCATGCTTCTTCTTTTGGGTAAAAGAGAGACGGAGGAAGAAGAAGAAGAAGAAGGGAAGAGATTATGAAACGTGTTGTAGCAAGGTAAGCGTAATGTGGAGACGATTGAAGGTTTCATGTTTTTGGGGATTAGGGTTTAAAATCAATGGTTGACGGAAGGAAAGAAGTCGTGCGATTGGGGTTTCCGCATCCGATGAGGAGCTTAATTTGACTAACTGGGTAAGAGAGAAACAGGGTAGAAAATAAGAGGAAGCTTCAAAATAGGGAGAAAAAGACGCCGTTGCCGGGGATCGAACCCGGGTCACCCGCGTGACAGGCGGGAATACTTACCACTATACTACAACGACCTTGATATTGTTATTTGTAAGTAGTTTTGTACTCGTTGTATTAGATAAACGGTAAATTATAAGTGAGAGGGGCGTCGTAAGTGTTTTTATACAAATAAAGGGACTGAAAGGTTTAGTTGGCGAGATTTAGGGACCATATGAAAACTTGTGAACGGAATTACAATCTCGAAATCTCGATCCAAACGCCGAATCCCCTTCTTCTTCGTCCTTCAACTCAACTGCCATAGACGGAGCTCGTTGTTCACGCCGAAAGGGAAAGTTCTTCAGGAGAAGCTGAGATTGGGCGATGTCGGATGCGTACGAGAGAACGAAAGCAGGCAGGCTATCCTTTAAGGGAGGGGAAGTCGCCGTTACTAGTAAAGCCATCTCCAAGAAGAAGAAGAAGAAAGCAAAGAAACAGCAGCACGCCGCAGAATTGAACGACGGCGGCGATGGGAAAGAGCACTTGGAAGGCGGCGAAGGCGGCGCTGCAGCAGCAGGAGGAGGAGAAGGAGCTAGCGATGGCGGCGAATTAGTTTATACCATTGACGCGGCGAAGAAGAAGAAGTACGAGGATCTTTTCCCTGTGGAGGCGAAGAAATTCGGGTACTATCCTAAGGCCAAGGAGAAGAAGGTTGAGGAGGCTCTGGATGATCGCGTGACGAAGAAGGCTGATCGCTACTGTAAATGATTCATCCCTTCTTTGGGTTCTTACATCATCAGCTCACAGGTCTCTGCTTTATTTCTTCTTCTTCTTAGGGTTTGAAGACATTTTGAACTGTTCAGTAGAGAACAGCTACCCTTGTCGTTCTGTCTTTAGATCGTTTTTCACAAAATGCAGCTTACCCTGATAATCACAGGATTATGTATGCAAGTTAGGAATTCTGTGACGATGTTGGGTTTGTCATTATGCGAGTTGAAGTTTTTTGGTCGAGACTGTGTCTGTATCGTGTTGGTTAATACTTAATAGAAACACAGCCACTGAGAATACTAATTCTCTCAACATTTGCTTACTTGTAGAATGATAATTGAAATTCAAAATGGGCAAAAGCTTTAATTTTGAGCATAGGGCCGGCGGTAGTCTAAATTGCTGAATCCCCTCCTCCCCTTCGTTGTTGGATTGGTAAAGAACACAGGAGGAAGTTGAGGAGAAGATATATGTAAATTTATGTTGGAATGCTAGTGTTAGTCTGTAAAGCTTGAGCTATTATTGCAAGGGATCGTTAGCAGTGATGGACCGTAATAGATTTGAACAAAAAAGTCCCTCGCAGTAACACTCTATTTGCAGAATTCCGACATGCTGAAGATGCATCATCTCTTCTTTATGTACATGCCAACCAGTAAATTACATCATGGGGGATGTACCGAATGCCTCCTCCCACCAGCTTCTTTTGTTGCCCACCACAGCTCTCAAAGTGCATGTGGAAGTGGGAGGTCCGTTGTTTGATCGACAACAAGTGATTCCTCGCCATTGCTGCACCAGATAACACCAACACACACACCATAACTAACCCCACTTTTCATATAAATGTTGTGCTCATTAAGGATGTCTTGTAGGGAGAAAGCAAATAAGAAATTAGTTTATTATTACCCCAGGTAGCTTAGAGCTGACATTCGGTAAAGACAGCTGAACACCAAAACGTGCAAGCCGATCGTGTAGAAGAACGCAAAAGTACGAGCATACCTGCGAAACAAAGCCATTAGTTTTTACTATTACTTCATTATTCAATTTCAACCCCTACAAATACAAACATATTAGCTTCCATATAATCTCAATCTTACAAAAGCTAAAGAAACTGAACAAGCACAACATTTCCAAGTCCTAGTAATTCCAGGAATGATGAACTTACTTGTTGCCCATAAGGAAACGTCCGCTGCTAAGTGTAATTCTATCCCTGAAACCCAACTCTTTGTACCGTTGATCCCTTTCCTGCCCAGTAAACCATTTTTTTAAGAGTGGCGCGCGCGCACACACACACACACAACTCGTAAAGCATAATTCCAAGACCCGAGTGCAGTGGAGCTCAAAGAAAAAAAATATATGGCGAGGCATATGGAATATGGATGCACGTGAATGTACCTACGGCTAACAAAAAAAATGAAACTTAGACACCAAACCTTCTTTGAAAATGCTGCGAATGGATTCATGTCATCTTCATATATCTTCTTGTACTTTGATTCCACATCAGAGCTAAAACCACTTTCCAGATCCTCCGCATGCTGGAAGTACAAGAAGAGCAAATTATAAAACGAACATTATTAACAACAACAAAATAACTTGGGGATACACAACTGTGGAATTAACAACACAAGGTACCTTCTTTGATCCTCGAGAAACTACTTTCTCAAGATTATAATCTTGGACATAACGCATCTTTCCATACAATTTAACATTATCTGCTTTAGATTTTTCCAACTCTTCACTCAGCACTCCTATCTTCTCCTTCAGTCGCCTTATCTCCTGTAGATCAGGAACAGTTCATGTGAACTAGTTGTCTAATATACTAGTCATTGAGATCCATCTGGACAAACTATACCTCTTCTGCATCATGTAGACGTGTTCTAAATCTATCTCGCTGATTGCATATCACCTTCAGCATTGAACTCTGGTCTTGATCTGAGGAGACATGTTTCTGGTCCGTATGCTGCATAATTATGAGACAGAGTAAACGAATATTTCATTTTTATGAATAAAAGAGGTGAGTACTTCTTTAGTTCTTCAAGACTCCCAAGTTTGATAGAATACCACTCTCCAAAGTAAGAAGTTAAACTAAGAAACCACAGCCAAAATGCTCTTTGGCAAGCAGTGTTCTTATCCAAAGAACAACCTTAGTCATTCTCACCAGTGTTTCGTTCAACCATATCTGAACAAGTAGCAGGAGACAGATGGTACCTCAGACAACTCTGTTCCACTAGCCTCTGAGAGGTTCCAATCATCAAAAAAATTCCCTTTTCGATCTTTGGAACCATAACCCTGTATCAGAGGGACCTTGATAAGTAATTAAGGTTTTGCTGCTTACTAAATACAAAAATTAAAACATAAAAGGCCTACATTTTTACCCCGCTGGTAACAACTGCTAACAATTTAGGAATCACTCGTTCAAAACCCTATAAACACGGTTTAGCTGTTTCATTTTTGAGATCTTCAAACAAAATAATAAGTATAGACATGCAAACAGATATAAGAGGATGCATATAAGTATGAATATTTAGAGCCCATGATATGCTCTATAGTTGGTATCTGCTGCATTTCTATCAATTTCAGGTCATATAAAGATTGAGAAAGACTTTTACATAACTAATCTCAATTAGTCGGTGATTTATGATCCCCAAAAATGAAGGGTTTAAGCAAACTAGATTCATAAATTGAGATGATTGCGTAGACATGCACAACTATTCTACAACCCGCTGAACACAGAGCTGCGTAAGTGCTTTATTGATTGTGAAGACACTGAAAAGTTAAATCTTCGAACCTTCAAAATATCATCTTCCAACTTCTGAATCAACTTTAGTTGCTCATTAGCCTTCAAAGTGAACTCTGCAATCTTGCTTTCAGCTATGTCGAGTAAAGATGCTTTCTCAGAAAGTTGGACCTGAAACCATCACCAATTTGGAATAAGGTGAAAACACAAAACCTTAACCTGAGCAAGACACCGACAGATGTGGTAATAAAGGTGTAGTTTGTACCTTCAATTGTGTCAGTTGATGTTCCATTTTCCGATTTTTATCAAGAAGAAGATACTCCATCTTGCTCATTTCCTCCCCAACTGTTGCAGCTTCCCAATCTTCTGCCTCTATGGAGTTATAGCCTACTGCCTAAATCATTCATGACGATATATTGTAGACAAAAAGAAGAAAGAAAGTATTCAGAGTTACAGTTGAACTCACGGTAATAATCCTACACATTCAACTTGGCTAAGAGAAAATTCACGAAACAAACACTTTTATGCTCTCTAGTAATTCGTAGGAATCAAATGTAGCTATCAACCAACAGCCTAAAAGTTTAGTTCCTACAGATAGCCAAGATTGTTTAACAGAAAAATGATCCTGGGCAATCATACTAGCATGCATGCCAGCGAAAAATGGAACTTAAATGCTCAAATTTGATTGCAGCTTAGGAAATAAAAATGAAGAAGAATGAAAGAGTAGTCGTATTTTCCCCGCTTAGCGTATTATTTTCCCTTAATTAGTGGTGGACACCACCCAGAAACTAAAAGATAGAGAAAGTTCATTGGTCTTTGTATAGATTGCATTTACCTGTAAGATTTTCACTTTTTTACGCAAGTCATCAACTAGTTTTGATGTAGGCCTAGCTTGAACTTCTTTCTTCAAGTCCTGAATAGAAACTTCCTGGAAAAGGAAAAACGAGAAAATTAAAAGTGAAAGGAGAACAACTGAGGTCGATGACATTGATTAGACTGACTGACAGTCAAAAGTCGATTTGAAATTATGAAATCATGAGAAGTAAAAGAGTTCATAAGCTGGAAAACGTTATGGAATCCAACATTATTAGAGCTGCAAATGCTCAAACCAACCTTCTCATTGAGCAGTGCATTTAACCGTTTTATCTCATTTATGTGTTGTTCCCTCTCATTTGCTAAAGTTGTCTCAATGTTGTGAAGCTCCATGTTTAGTTCAGAAATAATTTTCTCTTTGGAAATTAGGGAATTCTCCAACATACTGCTAGAATCCAAATTGTCACTGCAAAACCAACAGATAATTAGATTAAAACACCACTAACGGCACACTATAGTATACACATCTTTAATTGGAGACCGGTCAGGTAGAAGCAGACACATAAACGCAAAGACTGGGGCACAGCTCAAACCTTTTCTTGTTTCCCGTTTCTTCATTTGCCGATTGTAATTGCGACCACAGGACACCCTGCCCAATCACATTAAAGTTTCATTAACACATGAACTTTGTTGGTGAGAATTGGGTTGGAATTTGGCAGACTGGGTACTAGCAAAATGCCAAGAAAAGGTAGGCATGGTATCCTTTCTGGTTTTCACAAGAAACTAACGGAATTAGGAAAAAAATGCAGAAGCACTATTTTGTTTGCCACTCTTCACATAAACTATTTTATAGTTCTTTTATGAAGTCATATAATAATCTTTCTACTGTATATTCAAAGTATAGATTCAGCAGGTTAGCGAAGGAAAAAAATCTTGAGCAATTGTTTGGTAATAGTTCTTGTTGCAGAAGTTCGTCAACAGATTAAATTTTAAAAAGGAGAGAAAAAACGTAAGACGTGATGGAGATTTACCACTAGAAACAAATAGGTAAAGGGAAAAAGAATGCAACTGAGGGCAACGGAAAGGTATTGGCAAATAGTTTTAAGAAGCAATAGTTCGGTGAACTGAGGATAACTAAAAAGAATTGATGAGTAGTTGAACCAGGAACAGATGGAGCTTACCTTTTCTCTCTCCAGGCTAAGAAGCCGTGTCTGAGCCCTCTCCACTTCATCCATCAAAAGAGTGACCTCGGATTGCTTTGCAGCCCTTTCTTCATCTGATATTTTGCAAGAGGAAAACAGTAAAGCACATACCAATAAAAGGTAAATAAGTCCTTCTGACAACTGATAATGACAAATTGTCCTTGAGCAACATAACTACGTGGCATATCAATATAAGCAGTACACTTTACCTGATTGAGCTTGAACTTCAAATAATTGGCTCTGAGCCAGTTCATGCAACTTCTGCATAGTGGAAACACTTTCTTTAGCTTGCCGTAGTTGATCTTGCAACGATTGCTCCCTAGAAAGGAGAACAAGTTACATTAAATAATCTAGAAACAGAAGATGCCAGGATATGAATTACTCATTCAAGGAGTTTACTGGGGAGACTAAATTCATGGTACTTCCAAAAACAATGGTGTCACGAACATGTAATAGAAAGAGGAGCTATTGACACTCCTACCTTCGAATACCCACCTCTCTTTTAAAACCTCCAAGGTTTTTTGATTTTCTTCAGCCAAACTACGCTGCTTCATCTCAACAATTTCCTTTACCTTTTCTTCCATCTGAAACCATAATGTTAAACTTCTGTGACTACGACCACACTATTTTACAGGAAATTCAATAATTCATGTTCCAATAATATAGAAGGGATAATTTTCTCACATCTGTGCTCTATAGACAACGCCTTATCAGAATTATTCAGCTTCCTTCGGTTAGATAAAGTACAGCTTACACGGAACAGGGCAGCAACTATTTCAAGTTTATTTGTGTAGAAGATAAGAAAACATGGATCTGCTGTAACTAACATTCTGCTTCCTTCAGTTAAATAAAGGACAGCAGCTATTCTAAACTTATTAAGATAGAACATATGAAAAATGATCACGTTGCAATTCAGTCATTGAAACATCCAATAGCTCTCTGGGTGCCAATTCAGTAGATACAGAGAGTTCGGAGAATGTAGTGAGAGTTCCACAAACACACCATCAGACACAGACACAGAAGTAAAAAGAAAAAAGAAGTATATCCAGGCTTGACTTTCTATCCTCATTATCTAATAGGATACCACACCACAATGCAACCCCGAGACCTAGGAACTCTTTATTTTCAAGTTTCATTTACAAACATGACCAAGATGAGTTACTTCCAGAAGCTTCCTGCCCCACACCTAAGGCACAACTAAACCCTAAAGCCTACCAATTTAGTAAATATAGAGAGTTCCACAAACACACACTCGTACAAAGAAAGGAGAAGTATATCCAGGCTCAACTCCCTGTCGTCATTTCCTAACAGGGATCACATGGCACATTGCAACCCCGCGATCTAGAAACTCTTTAGCACCAAGTTCAATTTCTAAACATGAACAAGATATGTTACTTCCAGAAGCTTCCTGTCTACACTTAAAGCAAAACTAAATGCATACCTGTAGTTCTAATTGACGGTTCCGCTCCTCTAGTCTTCTTATTGTAGACTGTTGATTCTTTAAATGTGTCGCTTCAGTCCTGAATTGTTCCAGCTCTAGTCTCATTTTCCGGTTCTCTGATTCAAGTTCAGACAATTTTTGATCTAGTTCCTGCATGAAAGGAATCACAAATTATTGAATTTATGAGAGAAAGCTTTCAATTGTATTAAGATATGAAGGATTACATAAGAGTTACATAGGTTTATATAGAGCTAGGATAGGAGAATCCTTCTTTAACTATGAAAACTCTAAGTACTATTCCTATACTAATAAGGAAAAATATTGAAACTTATACCTATACTAATAAGGAAAATATAATATTCTTCAACACTCCCCCTCAAGCTTGGTGTAGATGTTAATCAATCCAAACTTGGACAGTAAGTGGTCAAACACATCTCTTGAAAGAGGCTTCGTAAGAACATCTGCAATCTGCTGCTTCGTAGGAACATATTCCACTCGAACCACACCGGAACTAACATTTTCAGTTATAAAATGACGATCTACATCCGCATGTTTAGTTCGGTCATAATGAACAGGATTGCAGACTATGTTGATTGTTGCTTGGCTATCACACAGAAACTGCATAGGACCATCAATCTCAATCTTCAGCTCATTCATGATGTGCTTCAACCAGATACTCTCATAGATTCCAAATGCGAGAGCTCGATATTCAGCCTCTGCGCTGCTTCTAGCCACAACCTTTTGTTTCTTACTTCGCCATGTCACAAGATTTCCCCAAACATAACTACAATAACCAGTTGTAGACCTTCGATCTGTGAGTTCACCAGCCCAACTTGCATCAGTATAGACAGTAATTCCCCGTTGAGCAGTTCTCTTGAAGTAGGTTCCCTTTCCAGGTGAATTCTTCAAGTACCTTAGGATTCTGTGAACCATTCCCATGTGTTCTTCATTAGTAAGTCCAAAACATATTTCCGTTGAGAGATTACGATACCTTTCTGAGATCTCGAAACCTCCATTCCTAGGAAGTATTTAAGGTTTCGCAAGTCTTTGAGTTCGAACTCTTTTGCCAGTTGATCCTTGAGTCTCTTAATTTCATCTACATCATCTCCAATGATTATAATATCATCCACGTACACAATGAGGATGGAGATCTTCCCTGTAGGTGAGTGCTTCAGAATAAGGTGTGATTGGTCTGACATTGATGGCTCGGGGAGATTGTTTTAACCCGTACAAGGCCTTGCGAAGCTTACAAACTTCCCCTTCTCTCGGATTTTTCACTCCCGGAGGAAACACCATGTAGACCTCTTCTTCAAGTTCTCCGTTAAGAAAGGCATTTTCCACATCAAGTTGATGTAACGGCCAGTCCAGGTTTGCTACCAGAGAAAACAGCACCCTTATACTATTGAGCTTTACCACTGGTGCAAAGGTTTCATCATAATCCACGTCGTATGCATGGGTTAAACCTCTAGCAACCAACCTAGCTTTATACCTTTCAATTGACCCGCCTGCTCTATATTTAATGGTGAAGATCCACTTACAATCAACTATGTTCTTTCCATTCGGAAGGGAGACAATGTCCCATGTATTATTTTTTTCCAAGCTCGTAACTCCTCTATGACAGCACTTCTCCATTTTGGATGTTTCATAGCTTCTTCAATATTCTTAGGTATTGGTTCCTCGTCGAGACCAGATATAAATGCTTTGTGAGAATTGCTAAGACCATCATACCTGATTTGTCGAGCAATCGGATATTTTGTGCAATTTCTTACACCTTTCCTTAAAACAATAGGAACCTCTAGATCACTCAAATCATCACCCTCTTCTTCAATCTCTTCAACTATCACTTCTCGATCAGCATTCGGATTCTTCTGGTTTGCTTGCAATACCACTAAGATATTCCCCTTTCTGTTTCCTAGTGATGAACATCCGGACTGACTGAGACCATTGGAGTTAGTTTTTACCATTGAATTTCCTAATGGAAGCTCCTCCAGAGTCTGGTTCAGATCCGGAATTGTTGTTGTTGTTATTGTTGGCTGCTATCTCAATTTCGGAGACAGCAGAAGAAGGATGAATGGTAGAAGAAGAAGAGTGTTTTGGAGAGGAAGAAGGAGAAACAGTCTCGTCGTCCGTGATCATGGTGAACCAACGGTGAGATTAACACCGATGGCAGCGGAAGATGTAGTCGGCGGCTTTGATACCATATTGAATTTATGAGAGAAAGCTTTCAATTGTATTAAGATATGAAGGATTACATAAGGGTTACGTAAGTTTATATAGAGTTAGGATAGGAGAATCCTTCCTTAACTATGAAAACTCTAAGTACTATTCTTATACTAATAAAGAAAAATATTGAAACTTATTCCTATACTAATAAGGAAAACATAACATTCTTCAACATAAATTAAGTGTCACATGTAATTACATCCAAAATAAATCATCCTCCAACTGATGAGAAAAGCTGCAGCATTGATATAACAAGTAAAAGAACCCCGTTACTTACAGAAATTGATGCAAGTGCTGGATAAGGATCTGGTGCCTCATACAGCTTTTGATATATATTAAGAAAAGAATTTTCCCCAAATTTGGCTCTCTTGGTAAGGTTATCAACTTCTTCTTGGTACCCCTTGAGTAAGGAATTGAATAAAGTTAACTTTTCGTCTGGTGAAGCTTTCTTAAAATCTGTGAAAACGTAAGATAAAAAGCATTACTCCATCTAAAATCGGAAAAAGGTGAGACACAGAGAAACGGTAGACCAAAGATGCCTCTAGCTAAGGGCTCTCCGACTGGCCATCACACATAGGCCAAAATAAATTGCATCAGGATGCCAAAACTACTCGTTCATACATATATAATGCATGCTCTTCCTGGTGTTCCCAGAAGAAGGAAAATAAAAGATCTTCTAGTGATAAGAATTACCTCTAGTGCTCTCAGCCAGTTTCCGTCGATTCTTCTGGCTGTTCTCCTGATTTTCAGCTATTCTAAGACCTTGCTCATCAAGCACAATTTTCTCCTTTTCCAAGTCAAATTCTGAGAAAATAGGTGATTCAGATACTGTTTGTGCATTGTATCCGTAATTATGCGAGCATTAAATTTACTAAATCCATAAATGAACAAAAACACTCCGACAACATGCACCATAATTAGTAGCTGGTAGTCTATAGACTTTGACACACTATTAACGCCACCATAGATGTTATTCATTAGCATACTACCTCAGTCCAGCAAAGAGCCTACTAGGTTCGTATCTCCTGGTTTTTACTCTAGATTTAGTCCACCATTTTCAGGTCAGTAGGCTCTGTGCTGAATTCCTGGATTTTCAGACTGAATCTAAATTCTTACGGAGGACGATTTTTCTCCAAGCAAATATTTGTACATAATAATATGATCCATCTAACAGCTGCCAATTTCATTTGCACACAGAAGCGACACGCTTCCTTCACTAATGGTGATCAAATCACGGTTTCAGCAAAATTTCCTGGGAAGGGTGAAATTAAGACTGAGCAGGATGAAATGCAAGACTGCTTTCGGCTGTTCAAACTGCGAGGAAAGAAATCAAGTAAAACAAGAGCAAATGACAAAGGAGCGAATACCTTTCCAGAAATTGGAGACGACGGATACAGGAGACGAGCTAGGGATTGGCATGTCCCGCTCGGGACCTCCTTGCTGAACAGACTCCATTGTTGAATCCGGGATCTCTGTGCTTTCTTTTCAGTGTAGTGATCGAGTTTCTGGTTTGAAAGAATTATAACCGGGAGGAAAAAATAAGGCGATCCGGTAGATCTAATGGAAGGAAGGAAGGAAGGATTTATTGCAGATTTGATAAATTGAATTGGTAGCTGTTATCAGTGATTAAAACAAACTTTGCTCGGAGTTTCACTTTCTTCTAGCGGCTTTCATGTTGGTTAAGGTGTCTTCCGCCTGAAGGCTGATGTACCAACAACATATTTAATATAGCCCACTAACGATGTAAAACTTGTTGAATAATTATGATTTATGTCATAAAATAACTATCAATCAAATCAAATTACAAACATAAACTCGGTAGGTAGAGTTGTATTTTAGTAATTTAAAAGTCTCGGGTGTAAATTTAATTACATTTATAATGGACATTCATGTAATATTTAATTACTTCTCTCTTCAATCTTTTGTTGATTGAATCTATGTCTTGCGTCGCAGCATGTTCTCTCGTACGAGTTTGTTCCGATCAACACGGGCCATTACGTACTAGTTGGCACTCCAAGAGATTTGTTTGATGCTTACACTTGGAGTTTGATAGGTAGATATTTATGAGACTTAAGCTCGTGCTTTACATGTTACTATGTTGGAGTATTCGATAGGTAACGGGTGGTAGTCAACGTAAAAGTCTTAGATTTATTGACGGCTTGTCCTCGCTTGCATAATAGAGCTACCCTTCAGTTGCGAAACCAGCTATTTTCATACCCCCGAGCCATGTTGAAACATATCTCATAATTTGGGTCCATTCTTAATTTTATTTATACTACTATCTCAATTCCTACCATTTCTGTTGAATCGCCTCTCTACGTGTCTGATGTTTTTGGTGTCTCCAATTCGGGCTCCACCGGTGATGTGCTGGATTTTTGATACACTTTTCTCGTTATAAACTATATTTTTGTGTGTTGAAATGTATTCAAATGCAGGATTTTGAGTACATGTTTGGTTCTCTTGCCTCTTGGAGCCGTGTTATGGTGTTTGTATGTTTTTTGTACATTTCGTGTGTCATATGACGTTTAGAGATGAACCAAGACATAACGGGAAGGCCGGAACAACTCAAAACGTTCGACTTGGGAAGAAAACGTCATTGTTTAATATTTTGAGCATAACTCATCGCTCGGAAGTCCAAATGATGCAATGTCAGCGAAGTTGGAAACATAATTCGATTTTCTACAACTTTTATGTTGACACCATGGTCAAATTCTGTATACTTAAGGAACACGACGTGTTCTTACAAGGTTGTGTCCTTTTCTTTAAAAAGCAATCTGAGAGCCTCTGTTGGGAGGAACACGCCCGTGTCCATACGGCTTGTTCGAAGGAACACAATGTGTTCTTCTAAGACACGGCGTGTCCCTCCTTCAGACGGGTTTTTTCAGATTTTTCCTTCTCCAATTCGGAAGAGAAGCCTATAAATATCCCTGAGACCCCCTATGGACGAAATGTACTTCGATTGACTTTATTCCAGACATATTTTTGAGTTCTTAGAGAGAGGAGGAGTTTGAGAGGTTGATTGAAGCGAGAGAATATCAACGATTGGAGACGGAACGAAGATCGGCGACAAGACGGAGATTTCTCGACGAAACATGTTTTCTTCCCGAGTTATTTTCCTTTCTTCTTCCCTTCTTGTTTCCCGAACCATGAGTAGCTAAACCTTTCGTATTGTTTGGATGAGATGAAGCTTTAGTTTATCTTTTTTATGGATGATGGGGTTTTAACCTTTTGATTTGTTATCGAGGTTATTCAACATTATGATATGTTCTTTCTAAACCTAATTTCTAATTCAATTTCGTTTGATCGCCTTAATTGAATCATCGTCATTGATTTGTGGGTCCGAGAGGAACATAGATTGATAGGTCGCTTAGGAAGAACTCTATATTATTCGTTAGCTCGAGAGAGGAATGGGTCGTTTAGACTTTTTGCATCATTTATTGAACACATTTAGTGCGTTTTGCTTAGGTGTAGATTAGCTCGAGAGAGGAGTCTACGATTGAGCAAAATAGATCCTTAGAGGCGCGAGAGTGATCTAAGACTATCGCAGGAAATCACCAAGCCATTACAACCTGAATAATTGAGATAACTTTTCGTTCATCCTTGCATTGCTAGTTTTAGTGGATTCGAATCCGAACAACCTTCATTCCACATTTGAAACTCAATCTCTTGCATTTGCTTTCTTTTAATTTGCATTCTTAGTTGATAATTGGTCACCTAAACAATCAAACAAACAATCGTTCACAGTTACTTGGTTTAGTTAGCATAATCAACTTGAGTAATAGCGTTAGAAAGACCCTAAGGAAATACGATTCCATTCGTTCATTCTAGTGGGTATTTGATCAGCGGGGTAAAAGTCTATTCTTCAACCGGTCGTAACCTACTTTATTAGTTTCAGTTGCATTTTTCTTTTCGAACTTTTGTTTGTTGTTTTATCTTTCCATCATGTAGAGCTTAGTGGCTAGGTTGTTAACCTCCGTTCAAGGTTTTCTATTTTGGAGATGATTGGAAGTACGAATGCGGTAGCTCCTGTTACACATTTGTGGGTCCGAACTTCACTCATTACGAGTTGTAATCCTCATTGGGGATCATTTGACAAATTGAGTATCTTTTAGCCACGAGTTTAATAATATAAGTAAACATTTTGGAAAAAGAAAATTTAATGTCTATATTTTATATTTTTTATAATGATTGGTTTATGCAAATTTTGATCTTCAATCTTAAATGTTTACTAAAAATTCTTGTTTTCTTCTCTATATAACTAAATTTTAGGTAAGAATAGGTAGGCTAGATTTTAGTGCTCCCTTCTAATTTGTTATCCGATATAGAGGGAGAGAGAGTATCTCGTTCATGTTATATTCATCATCACCATTTTTATTATCTTTGAATTAAGAAAATCAGGTGGGAAGCTTTAAAATTGGTGGCAAGATCAGAAATATTTGATATTTGAGCAAATTGTATCAAATGCACAAGGATGGTTATTAAGATGCAACGATTTGTTGATACCACGCTTGCTGTTACAAAAGAGTAAGAACCCTATTCTTCCTCGAAATATTTTGCTTCTCTAATTGATTTTGATCAATTCATATGATTTTTGTAAATTTTACGATATTATTAGTTCATGCAAAAAAAAAAACCTAAACATGTTCATAATTTAAAATTTGTAACGAATCTTAATCACAATGTAAACAAAGGATGACCAAGTCATCAATCTTTTTCAATCATCATGATATTTCAAAATATATACAGTTACATGAACAAAAAAAATTAACGAAGCTTTCCAACACGCGAATGCAGGTCAGTGAAGACATTTACTTACGAGTCATTACACAACATTGTGAGATTAATAAACGGGTTTTCGGCTCTTTTATTAACTATTTTGCCTGGAAAAGCTAAGATTCTTGAAGGAATTCAAGGTTGGGAACTTAGACCAACTGTGCGCGGTCCTCGATTTCCTCGTTGGATGAAGAAAAAGTACTGTTATTACTATTATTTCTATTCTACAATTTCCAACTCCGATTAATGAATGTTTCATATAAAACTAAAAATTTCTTTTAACAAATTGATCATGACATGCAGTGGAGTATCTTCATTCAACAAATTTGTTCACGAACTCCCAACGGATTCGGACGAAGATGGTGATACTTCGGATAATGGCCCAATAATAAATGAGGAAGATGAAGGAATCTATCCTGGTTCCCCATTATATCGTCCTCGTCCTGCTAAAATTCGTACAAGATGCAAACAAAGGAGCAACAATGGCGGTTTCAGAGGGCTAATTACCCTCATATTCTCGTGGGTTCAAATTCCTTTCAAGTTTATGGTAAAGATACCGCTTTTCATTCTTGGTATACTTCACAAAAGGAAGATGCCAACTTGGACCCATAAAAATGATTATAAGCAACAATCTTGTTCTTCTCCATGTTCAACGCCTACCCCAAAAGGGCAAGCCTCAAGGGACCAAGTCATTCATCGTGCTACTGATAAGAGGCGTGGAGTTATTGAGGTACCTTTTTTTCACTTTATTAACGATGAAAATATAAATTTTTTTTCAAATTTAAAGATGTGCGCTCTTGTACCTTCTAGAGAGTTTGCGTACCCCTTACGTTGTTGTCACCTAAGCATCAATAAGTTGTTTCGTCGTTAATGTCAGCAGTTGGATAGGGCGCGTTTCATTACCCTTGACAAGTACAAATACCACGTATATGGCTCTCACCTAGGCGTCAACAAAACGTCATGTTATTGATGCCTAACAGTTAGAGGTATAGATATCCATTACGTGGTTGTTAGGCGTCAATGATGTGACACCTTTCTGATAGTCACATAGGGGCTTCTATACCCCGTCTGGTACTCCCTATGGTACAAATACCCCCATGTAACTGCGAGCATCAATGAAGCGGCGCCTCGATCATTGGCGCCTAGGTGGTCGTCGCGTAAGGGGTATCCGTACCCCAGAGCGATGTATGTTACTGTTGGCATTAACGATGTGATGCCTCGTTGGCGTTTACGTGGCAGACATGTAAGGGGGTATTCGTAATCCCATAAGATACCAAAGCGTGGATGTACAGATGCGTACATGGACAAATCTAGGGATGACTGCCTTAAGCTATGGTCACCCGTTATTTATGTCTAGTTCTTTACAAGTAGTAAACTTTTTCTTATAGTTTTGACATATTTTTAAACTTAACCTAGTAATATTTTGAAAATCGTCACCTCATGGATTCGTCTTCGTGGCTGCCATCTAAACGCTAATTAGGCGCCACATCGTTGATGTCAATATCCACATTGAAGAAGTATACATACCCATGTGGATACCTGAATACTGTCCAATACCTCGAACTTGACTACCACCTAGCCGTCAACTACATGACACCTAGGTGGCAGCCATGCAAGTCTCATCAATTAAATCAGAAGGTATGCCTATCCTACATTTCATAAGGGTAATTTTGTTCACATATTGTGGGGATGCAGGATCTTCATCTGTCAATTGAGATCTTCATTGAGAGTATATTTGAAATCTTCCACAAAGCTGCTGGTTTTTTATTTTCACCCGTAGAAGTATTAAAAGCATTGCGGACATGGAGTTCACGTCGCGGGAATATGAATCAAAATGGTGATTCAAATACAGTTGTAACTGCAAGCACCCTTGGCGAGACTGATCCGTCCATAAAAGAAAGAGAAACTACTAGTGTTCATGGAGCTTTAAACACTGATGCGCGTACATGCCGAGATGTAATCACTGAACTTGGGTAAGCAAATAGCATTTCTTTTCAACTTTTGAGATATTTGTTACCACCTTTATTCAGAGAGCGTTGATAAGCTAAGCAGCTCGTGAGCATTTCGATGTTTTGTTTGAAAAAATTTCATTTGTGACTTGACTCTATTTTAAATGAGCTAAGTTTGAGTCAGTATGTGTTCGAATCGACAGGCTCGTGAGCTGGTTGGAGTTGGAGGTTGAGAGCTAACTCCAATACTAACTCAATAATATGATTCATCAATAGACTCAATAATACAACATGTGTTTTGCCTCAAATACCATATACAATAAAATATATGTAGAAACTTATAAATTTTGGGATAGCTTGTTTTTTAACTTGACTTATCAATGCTTTTTAGCGTACAAGCTTCAAATTCAACTCAAATTAGACTATCATCATTGGCTTTAATGAGAGAAGTTTGAGTTGAGCTCGCGTTTGACTCGTAAATGATAGTTAACGAACTAAACTCGAATATGCTCGAGCTCAAGCCCGGCTAAAAACTAACAAACCAAACTTAAGTATGGTAAAATTCGACTCGAACCACCCTACCTTTATTAATTTGGATGAAACTTGATTAATTATTCGCTTGTGCACTTGAGTAGGTACCCTTATGAAGCCATACGTGTGGTCACCTCTGACGGATATGTTCTCTTTCTTGAGAGAATTCCTAGGTATCAATTTTTATTTTTTATTCATATATCATTTTGCTTTTTGTAAGATTTAATTCCATATTCATAATATCATTACCTTCTTGCATTATAGATGCGACTCACGTAAGGCTGTTTACCTCCAACATGGGGTTATGGATTCGTCTATGGGGTGAGCATTCTTCTTTATTTATATTACTAATTAATTTTGAAGACCATAAAGATATAATGACATCGTTTGATTATAAAGTTTGTAGGGTAATTTTGTGATTCCATAAAATTCGATCGAAATAACACGTTTGAATTTTAAAAATATTATAAAATTTGAAGGATCATTTATTTAGAAGAGTTATCTGAAAATTTTTGGATAATTTAAGTCTCAAATCTCTACCCATATATAATTGATTTGAAACATAATTGACCATGCTAATACCATTAATTTTTGAATATTTGAAACCATTTTGATGTATAATGGGAGTATTGTGGATATCAATATTCCTACGTACGATGTTTAGGTGGGTATCAAATGGAGTAGTTGGATCTCCAGCATTTGCAGCATATGATCAAGGTAGAATAAACCGTTAGGTAATTTTACAATTTTTGTATAAGTGCCTGCCATAACATATTTTTGATGAACTAATTATTTAAGTTTCATCACCCGTAGGATTTGATGTTTTCCTTGGGAATTTCCGAGGCCTGGTTTCCAGGGAACATGTGAACAAGAACATTTCGTCCCACAAGTAAGTTCATCAAAAGCCATGCATGCATGAGATTAAGATATAATTAATATCCAATCATAAAAAAGTGTTTTATACGTAGAAAATAGAAATTTAAACACATAACATATGTGAAGATGTAGGGCTTTTATATTAGTTGACATAAATTAGCATGAATTTAGACGAAATTTAATCAAAATTACAAAAGTGGACATTAACGCAATACACCGTTCGCATTGCTATCTCTATTGTATAATCTTTTAGTTACATGAATAGCTAGTTATAATCGTCTGTAGTTACACGACTTACTAACTAGTTGTAATTGTTTATAACTAATTACACGATTTATTAACTAGTTATAATTGTTTGTAACTAGTTACAGGATTGATGGTATAACTATTTATATGTGTGAATAACTAGCTTTATAATTAAACAACTAGTTATATTATTGAATACCTAGTTTGTCGTGTCTACTAATATCAGAAACCCTATAACCAAGGGATGAGAGCATATGAAATTTGTATCCAATGCAGGTATTGGCGGTATTCAATCAACGAGCACGGAACAGAAGACATCCCAGCAATGATCGAAAAGATCAACCAGATCAAAACTAGAGAGTTATCAAACACCAAACTCCATAACAATAACAACAACAAAGAAACCAATGACGATTCTGCCCCCCAACCTTACAAGCTCTGCGCAATCTCCCACAGTCTAGGAGGCGCCGCAATGATAATGTACACAGTAACACAACGCCTCAAGAAAAACCCCCACAGACTATCCAGACTCATCCTCCTCTCCCCGGCAGGATTCCACGACGACTCGAATCTCGTATTCACAACCGTCGAATATCTCTTCCTACTAGCAGCCCCCGTACTGTCAAAACTCATCCCGGCCTTCTACATCCCCACGCGCTTCTTCCGCATGTTGCTCAACAAGCTAGCTCGCGACTTCTACAACTACCCGGCCGTGGGAGGGTTAGTGCAGACATTAATGTCGTACGTTGTCGGAGGGGACAGCTCGAATTGGGTCGGAGTGCTCGGGTTGCCCCACTACAACATGAACGATATGCCGGGCATTTCGTTCTTCGTGGCGCATCACTTAGCGCAGATGAAGCATGCGGGGAAGTTTATAATGTATGACTACGGGAGCGAGTCGAAGAATACAGAGATTTATGGATCGGCCGAGCCGTTGGATCTTGGGAAGTATTATAAGTGGATCGATATTCCGGTTGATCTTGTGGCTGGGAAGAAGGATAATGTGATTCGGCCGTCGATGGTGGTGAGGCATTATAGGTTGATGAAGGATGCCGGTGTTAGAGTGTTGTATAATGAGTTTGAATATGCTCATTTGGATTTTACGTTTTCTCACCGTGAGGAGCTCTTGGCTTATGTGATGTCGAGGATGTCGCTTGTGGATTTGTAATTGAAGTATAATTCTATATTTCCCTTTTTCTCTTTAGCTTTGAAGCTTGGTTTTCCCTTTTTATTTTGTACAAATTTACATAAACAAGCTTGAAACACAACTCCCTGCAAAACGTGCAATTTCACATTCCTGTGTGTTGCCTTTTTGGCACATCTTACGGGTTACCATTTGGGGTGTCTATGCTATGATTCAAATTATTAATTCCATCATTAAAAATAAATACATATGCAATCTGACTTTAAGATCAAATTTCCTCCATCGCCCATTATTGGTTTCAGCAAACTTCAGCACTAAGATTCAAGAAATACCATAGACGTGGCAGTCATTCGAGGGGATGAGTAGACTCGTGACATGACTTGTCATTTCAGCAATCCTCACTTCTTACGACATTGGATTCTAATCAACGGTCAGTACAGAGAAGATTATTGTCCGTTCGATAGATCGGACAGTGGGGAGAACATCCTCTTCCTGCAAGCAACGGAGAAAACGCGGTTATATGACATATTATAATATGAAAACAACAATTTTCTATTAACTGATTAAAATTGAAATGAAACCAAAAAATTAATAAATAACAATTTCCAATAACTGATATTTTCTGGTCTCCACTCTTTGTTGTCGAGGAAAGAGGCGGTTCTGAAGTCCACCTTCTTCTGTTCGAAGGCAAGTTTACATCATACACAGAGCCTGCGGGAGAGCCTAATTCTAATTCCTTCGGCTTTGAAAGGGGATTGCAGTTCTGAGGACGGAAACGTCTACCAGCAAATCGAGCATCAGAAACACCCCGGGGAATTCTGGCGCCGAGGTTTCTCGGTGAATTGAAGTTCTCCATCTCCAAGTTCAAGCCATCTGCAGGTCTACCTTCCTTCCGCGTGGCTACGAACTTCAAACTGGTTCTTACATTTGTGTTGATTTGAAGCTCAGTCTCAGTGAGCTTTCGCCCTTGGGATTCGTCAGTCCTCTGGAGTGCCAAGTTTAAGCGGTTATTTCTCTGACAGTAGATACCGATCAAACGAGTGACCGGAGTCAGGAAGCGATGCAGCGGTTTGTTGACTCCACTCTTGCTGTGGCCAAGGAGTAAGTTCATTCCTCTTACTGCCTTGAGATCATTTTTCACAGAGTTTTAATGATGCATGTTTGGCTTTCACGCAATCCAATTGCCGACCTGCATGATTTTCTTGGTTCGTCTTATGGTTTTTGCTTCTCATTTCTGGACTAGTTTGGTCTAATACAAGGATGTTTTCCTATGTAAATGGGGTGGCGGTGATACATGTATGCGTGGGGATCATCTGTATATAATGCAATTCACCTAGTTCAGTAAGATACCTAGATTTATTGAATTCTAGATGATGGTTCAATTGAGATGCAAGTTGTTCATGGAGCAATTTAAGGCGTTTGTATGGTTTACTTGGGGTGATAAAGAGGCGGTTAATCTGCTTCTTTAATGAGCTGTGCATAAACTATTAGTATCCTAAGTGATCAAAGCGATACTTCCGTGCGAAAGTAAGCTGGCTGCTTAGTCAAGCAATGTAACTAGTCGCCAACAATTGTTTTTCTGAAACTGCAATTTTGTTTCCAAGCAGGGCGTCATAGTTTATGTGATGGTGTTATGGCATGCTTGCTTATTTGTTGTATGCTTGCTTATTTTTGGATGCTAATGCAGGTCGGTGAAAACATTAACCTATGAGTCCTTGCACAATGTTGTGAGGCTGATAGATGGAGTTTCGGCCCTTCTGTTGACTGTTTTGCCTGGGAAGGCTAATATTCTTGAAGGTCTTCATGGCTGGGAGCTTAGGCCAGCTTTTCGTGGACCCCGTCTGCCTCATTGGATGGAGAAGTAAGATCCTGCGACATTTTTGTATCTGACAAGGACCCAACATTTTTTAAGATAAGGCATAACGATTTGCAAACATAATCTAAATGCCTGATGATCATTATGTTTTCCTGTCTTAATAATGTGCTGGTTTAATAGGGCTGTTGGAAGACTTCTATGATTAGCTCGTTATTAGTTTTGAAACTTAGATATTCCTGCGAGGTAGTTTAATCTCTGGCTCATGATTTATAGTTTGAGTACTGCTGTTGTTTAAACCATAAAGTTTTCTTTTAATATGTCCTTGATTGCTGCATAATTGCATATGCAACTTTCAGTTTTTTGACATTTGTTCGCTTGTCATCGCAGTGGGGTATCTTCCTTCAACAAATTTGTTCATGAACTCTCAGTGGATTCGGATATTGATACTTCAGGTTCTGATTATTCTTCAGCTGAAGAAGATGATGAAATGTATCCTCCATCACCAATGTCGTATGGTTCCCGAGTTTCTAATGCAATTCCTTTCAGAAGGAAACGTGGACTCTTAATTGGATGGGTTGCATCTATTATCTCTTGGATCATTACACCATTAAAGATTTTACTTGGATTTCCGCTTTTTTTCTATGGAATATTTTGCACCAAAAGGCCAACAAATCCTCACCAAGAAGAAACCTACCATGATTCTCAGTCAACTCCCATCAAGAAAGTACAATCTCTTAAAGATCTGATCATTCACCGTACCACTGACAAGAGACGTGGAGTCATTGAGGTATTCTGGAATAGTGTTACCTTGGCTTATTCCGTTTCCATTTTCTTCATTTCTTCAATCCTATATTTTCCTCTTATTTTCCATGTTGCATTGCAGGATCTTCATCTAGGAATAGAGATCAGCATTGAAGCTGTATTTGACTTTTTTCACAAAGCGACAAGATTTTTTCTTTCACCCACAAAGGTTCTAAAAGCTGTCTATCATTGGGTTTTTTACGACAATTACAACCGTGAAGATATCAATAGTGATGTTTTGGACACCAATGTGCCTGCAACTGCACTTGGAGACGATGATCCAGCTCCTAGAGAGAGGAAAGCTACAACTCAAGGGGCCTTAAACACTGATGCTCGTACATGTCAGGATGTCATAACAGAACTAGGGTAATATGTTTACCGCTGAACTTGGTTCTAAACTTTCTTTGCTTCTTTTATCTGGTTTCCTTTGTTTCTTTTATGTGGTTTCTTTTGTCTTAATGTTTTTGCTTCTCATGATTTAGTTGTTCTTTTCCCCTGATGCTATAGGTACCCATATGAAGCAATTCGCGTGATAACCTCTGACGGATATGTACTCCTTTTGGAGAGAATTCCAAGGTATTGCTGGACTTCTCTTTTCACTTATCCAGTCTTTATAACTTGATTAGTGCATTTTAAATGAATAAATGTTGTACAGTAGTAACTGTTTACTTATGTCGTTCCAATTCTTGTAATTACAGACGCGACTCGCGCAAGGCGGTTTACCTTCAGCATGGGGTCATGGATTCGTCGATGGGGTGAATTTACTTTCTCCTTGCAATTATTATGACGTCGACATTCACATGATTTCTTGTTGCTGTCTTTGGCTTGTTATAACCTGTTGCCCGAAGAAGAATGTATGCTTTGTTGAAAACACTCGATATTGATATTTTGTTGCAAGAGTTTCTTGCTTGCATTGGTTGGAAGCTGTTGTTAGCAACAGGAGATCTCATGCATGCAAGGAACTGAAATCTACAATTCATATATTTTCTTCATATAGATGATATAGTAGAGCTTGGTTCTTCCACTAAATGAGTTCAGTCATTGGTAACTTGGTACATGCCTCAGCATAACTTTTTCTGTCGTAACCAACTGCTTTGGTAAATTTAGTTCATATGGGATACCGTTCTTTGTGGATGGTGATTCCTATGATCAACTGCTATTGTGCTTGATGTGCACCTTTACCTCTTTTTCAGGTGGGTATCCAATGGTGTAGTTGGATCTCCTGCATTTGCAGCATATGATCAAGGTCTGTCAAACGTTTGAGGTTATTTATTTATGCATGATTATCATTATGAAGCATAAAAGTTGGTACACATTTATTGTGCAGGGTTTGATGTTTTCCTTGGAAATTTACGAGGGTTGGTTTCTAGAGAGCACGTTGACAAGAACATCTCTTCCCGACAGTAAGTTACAGAAAATAATTTAGTCATCACGGTCCTGGTCCTGGTGTTCCGTATCTACCGAGTTACTGTTTGGAGAATTAGATAATTGCAACAGATGGATTCATTTTCTTTGATTGGTTAACTTTGGTGCAGGTATTGGTGCTATTCCATTAACGAACACGGGACAGCGGATATACCAGCGATGGTTCAAAAAATTCACGACGTCAAAACTGCAGAACTGAGGATTAATGGACTTGAATCCGAGGAAGAGTCCAGTGGGGGGCAGCCTTACAAACTTTGCGCCATCAGTCACAGCTTAGGCGGAGCTGCCATGATCATGTATGTGGTAACAAGTCGAATTGAAGAGAAGCCTCACAGACTATCCAAAATGATTTTGCTATCTCCTGCTGGCTTCCACCAGGATTCTAACCTAGTCTTTACAACCATGGAGCATCTTTTCCTTATGATGGCCCCTATTCTATCACGGTTCATCCCGGCCTTCTACATACCCACAAGATTCTTCCGTATGCTGTTAAATAAGTTGGCTCGGGATTTCAACAACTACCCAGCAGTTGGAGGGCTGGTCCAAACCCTAATGAGCTATGTAGTTGGCGGAGATAGCTCGAATTGGGTAGGAGTTTTGGGTCTTCCCCACTACAACATGAATGATATGCCTGGGGTTTCGTTCTTCGTAGCTCTTCACCTTGCCCAGATGAAGCGTGCAAGAAAATTCATAATGTACGATTACGGAAATCGTACCGCAAACATGGAGTATTATGGATCTGCAGAGCCGTTGGATCTAGGAGAATACTATGGGCTGATTGATATCCCTGTGGACTTAGTTGCTGGGAAGAAGGATAACGTGATTCGGCCTTCAATGGTTATAAAGCATTATAAGTTGATGAAGGAAGCCGGAGTGGAGGTGTCGTATAATGAATACGAGTACGCTCATCTGGACTTCACATTCTCTCACAGGGAGGAACTTTTAGCCTATGTGATGTCTCGAATGATGCTGGTAGAGAAGAAACCGTCGAATCATAAGTCTTTAAAGCTGAAGAAGAAAGAAAAGGTGAATTCGTAAAAGCAACTGAGCATCAATGGATGAACTTGCTTCTCGTTTTTTTTCTGGTGAATCTGGATATGGCATTGCGGGTTTGATAATTTTTGTTCTGAAGCCGGTTGCCATGTGGGATTCTCGTCGGATAAACTGTAACCCGGCTTGCGACTCAGCATGTCTTGTGTGTGTATGAGAGTTGGTTTGTTTCTTGATGCTGGATGTGGAGAGATATGTGTATAGTTGGAGGTTTGTTCAGAGTTGTCTGTGTTGTTGTAATAATGTATTGTGGAATGAAGATGACTGTCTGTTCTTCTGCCTTTTCTTTTATTTTCCGGAAATCGCTAGACATGATAGATATGGACGAATAATATTTTTGCGTCAAAATTTTAATTTTTTGAAAAAAGACTCGAAACAAAATGTACACTAAAGTTCGTGATTTAGTTTTATTCGGTAAATTTTAATCGATAACATAAATTTACTTCAGTTAATACTTATTAATTAATACATACGAGGGTTATATTGAATTAACCGAATTCTAGCTTGTTTATTGGGTTGAAGGAAAACGGCACCGTTTAGCCATACATTTGATTAGAGCGGTGCGAGGGTACAGCTGACGGCGGCGGCGGTTGATTAAGCGAGAGAGAAGTGAGAAGGACAAGGGTGGAAAGTGGTAGAGTATCCTCGGGTGGGACAGAAATGGCGTTGGGTTCAAAGAAATGGGGTTATATGCGGATCATCACCGGAACAATCTTCGGCGGTGCTCTCGGGTTCTATGTTATGCACCGTATGGAGCTCAGCTACAAGGTAGCTTTCAATTTGTTGTCATCTCTCTTATAGCGTTTTGAAAATTGATTCTAGTTTTGGTTGTTGACGGATCAGGAGAAGACGAACGAGAGACTGAGGCAATACGAGATTGAGCTCAAGAAGAAAGAAGAAGCCAATAATAAGTTCGACGAATCCCTCTAGTACTCCCTGGTAGACTGAATGTGTTAGGAATTTTGGCCAAGTATCCGTAGACAACGTTCATTGCTTAAGATGATCCTGATCGAGTTGAATGCTGTATTTCCAATCTCTTGATTGTTTGCTTTATGATCAGAATCTTGTTTTAGTCTCTGTGCTGCCTTCTGGCTGGCATCAGCAACATTAAAGCTTGGTGTCTGAATGTCTGTCTGTCTTGAATCGAGCTTCTGTTCAACTTGACAAAGCTGCAAAAATTGGCAGGAAACAATGGTGAGCATACTCCTTGGTAATAAAGAAAGGGTACAATTTTATTATGGTTTGCCGTACTTACTCACATATTGACTGCTCTGCCTTGCAATGTTCTGTATCCTAGCAAAAAATGAATCCATCTTTGGAGCTCGGTGCCTGATTTAAGAGTGGTACGTTCCTGAACGATGTTGAATGTAGTAATTGATTATCACACTTGGTGTTAGTGCCAATGATCCAAGGATTTTATCAGTTGGCAGGCTTGTTTGATAGAATTCAACTATCATCCTGTCTTCTTTGGTTGGAAGTCTTAGCGAGGTTCTCTCTTTAACTAGGCATTATCAAGAGATATCAGAGATAGTGCAAGCTGTCTCCAGATGATGGTTAGGAGAATTGCTCTCTGGTTTAAATGCTTCTTTCTTAGAAGGGCCATGCTAGTGGCATACATGTTCAAAGAGCTATGTTTGCTTGTTTAAGCAAATAACAAATTTGCAAGCTTTTTCCAAGACATGAAAAACTCATCAAGAACAATTTGTGTTAACTATTATAATTATGTTGTATGAATTTTTTTTATCTAATATTACAACTATTTTATGGTATGTTTAGATTTCATACATGTTCAAAATTTGAGGCTACGGCGATTATGTTAGATTATGGCTTTTGACGTGGAATCTTCCTCCTATCTATCTTTGTTTCACTTAAATATTACTCCTTCACCCCCATCTCAATTTTGATTCGGAGGATACGAAAACCATCCATTTTATAGCGTGAAGGTCTCTGTTATACTCGGTAGTGATGATATCTTCTACTATCATATCCATCTTTACGGCACACAAACAGAAGTGGACACCAGCTCCTAGCCGAAGCCGAAGATACGAAATCAAAATGTTTTCATCTGATTCAGAAAGTCAGCACTCCACACTCAACTTCATAAAAGGGACCATTGAGGGGTACAACTAATTTCTGTAACTACCCCTGGCAATGCAGAAGAAAGAGGACAAAGCCGCCAAATTTAGACAGTAATCAGCAATGCCTCCATACATTTTTCACCACAACAGAATACAATCTTAACCCCTGTATATCATACAAATGCAAGTCTGAACATCTTAAATCAACCGGGTTTTTGCGGAAGACCTGCGAACTCCATCTTTGCCAACCGATGCCACCAACAGCTAGTTTCCGAATGTCACATATCTGGGAGCACAAAGAAACGAGGAAGATGAATAAATTTTAGCATACAGTGGTCAACATTATATAATACTATCATGGTGGTTTGCATCTCACCATGTATTTTGCACAAGGACTATCCCAACCCAGTGACTGGCAGAGAACAGACACAACACGCGCTTGGTGATAAGTCCAGCTGTTCAGCAGTTTAAGAAAACCAGGTGCCCATTTAGTGTGTACCGGATATTCTAGGGGGAAGCAGAAGCTTTCTCCTCGCCTGCATGTCTCGTAGAATCATCCAAAAGAGCTGCCTTTTCCGGGTTCATGAGCAAGAGCTGCTGCATATCCTTGGGAAGCACATTGAACACAACCTGCAGATCTTTTCTCAGCTTTGAGCAAATGCTTGCACAGTTCAGAGTGGCCTTTCCAAGCTGCTGCATCAGGAAATATCAATTACCATCATTCAGAACCACTTGAACAATGTCCATATAGAGAACAACCACCACAGCAAAGAATGGCATACAATAGTACGAATAATATACGAACATGGAAGGTCGTAATTAGAAGCACTGGTGTAATCCATTCACAACAAATACAAAACTACAAATCAACGACACCATTGAATCGCCTACTGGAACTACAGAAGTTTTGATGAATCTACATGTTTGCACTTCAGCTAATGTCCATATAGAGAACAACCACCACAGCGAAGAATGGCATACAATAGTACGAATAATATACGAACATGGAAGGTCGTAATTAGAAGCACTGTTGTAATCCATTCACAACAAATACAAAACTACAAATCAACGACACCTTTGAATCGCCTACTGGAACTACAGAAGTTTTGATGAATCTACATGTTTGCACTTCAGCTTATGTCCATATAGAGAACAACCACCACAGCAAAGAATGGCATACAATAGTACGAATAAGATACAAACATGGAAGGTCGTAATTAGAAGCACTGGTGTAATCCATTCACAGCAAATACAAAACTACAAATCAACGACACCTCTGAATCGCCTATTGCAACTACAGAAGTTTTGATGAATCTCCATGTTTGCACGTCAGCTAAAGTTTCTGGAGTCTAAACTAACATGCGGCACACTTCAACCTGAATTTCTACCAACAAAAGCACAACACATACACAAGAAAATATTCTAGGAAGGAAGATGCTAATATCATAACAAACATTATAAACCATAGTGCCTAAAATCATCTAGCGACAGATTTCTAGAGAAATAATTCCCCAAAAAATATTTGATTAAAATTTAAATATTTATAATTTGAAATCCAGATGCATTGTGAAATAAAAACAGAAATAGAGTCACCACAGATGCAACCACCCAGCTATACATAAATATATATAGACACACATCAGCTATCATCCATAAACATGAACTGATGAACCCTTGACCGTCGGATCTTCTATCAACATGTTCATTTACACTTAACACGGCAGGAAAATCACTAGAGCTTCTACAAATAAATAAATACTTTGATGGCTGGAAAGGTATTATGATAAAGGGAACTGCTCATAGCTGGTTTCAAGTCACAGAAATAATGAAGAAACACAGGAAAGGGTGGAGTCCTTTCAGAAATTAACACATGCTCCTAATTAAAAAGAAAAGAAAGGAAATACCTGATTTTCTACCAGCAGGTGCCTCTCAATTGCATTAAAGGAATCTACAATTTCCAGTTCAGACATCGTTGATATGAATAATCTTATATCCGTAGTCATCCTTGCTTGCCTCCATAGCCTATGTTGCTCTTGTTCTGCAACATCACGCCTTCTCTGAAACCATGGCATAAAGTTTGGTCCTTTCAGGAACCGCCTGGAGAGCAATGCAAACTACGTAAATGCTAAGAAAGCGTTCTTCTAGAACAGACCCGAAACAGAGTGAACTATACAAAAATGTTGTACTCTCGAGGGTGGGCTTAGAAGAGAACGAGACATACAAATAAAAGGAAGACCAAAATAAATTATAATAATGCAATGTTGTTACCTGTATAAATCCATCCAATTTGATCGCATTCGCTTTGATAGAAACTTCCCTACACCTCTTGCTGATAAACTTGTCAAAAATTCATCGACGTTAAAGGGAGGGAGAGGAGGTGGATCAAGAAATGGAGAAGATCCTTCACATGGTGTTGTTGCCCTAAAATACGGGCCAAAAGGAGCCAAGAAGTTAGTCGTAAGCTCCAAGAAATGCCGGCGCAATATCTCATTGTTTACAACTGACATGGACTCCTCAACCCTTGGGGACATCCCAGCATCAATAAGCCGGTTAAGAATTGATGTATCTGGCTTAGTTACTGCAGCATAACTGGTCCAAATGGCTTCCTTATGCTCAGTCATAAGGGAAAGAGGCCCTTCTCTCATAAGCTTAACGGCATTTAAGAGACTTGACGCAGAAAACCTTCTAAAAGATAGCTGCTGAAGACCAGACCCCTCTTGTCTCATAGACCCACCGGAAGAAAACCTATTTGAAATGGACGTACGGTTAGATATGCCTGCTGGGCTTCCAACTGACACAACATGGCGAACATTACGAAGAGACTTGAGGAAGAACAGATTCGTCACACCCAAAACCATTGGAGGAAAAGTGTCACCTTCTTGCAGAGAATTCAATCGAGCAAATTCTGGATCATGAATTGTAAAATAAGGCCTAAAATCAACACTGAACAACAATGGCGCAACCAAACTGACAAGACTTGCAACTGCCTCACTACATTGAGGGGGAGTAGGTCCTATGACGAGAATAGGTTCACCAATCAACAATAATTCCCATAACACCCACAGTTGTAATAGAATCCCACGGAATATACCAAATACATCGGAATCATGGAAAAGCCCCTGTGGGATTGATTGATTAGTTGGAAGTAGAGGAGCCATCGATGAAGACGATTCCTCGTGCAATCCTTTTTCCAAAGGTAAGCTATGAGCAGGAGGAAGGTTCACTTTGAGTGTGGCATTACCAATAGGAAGCTCCATTGGCTTACCAGGTACAGGGGAAGGCCATATAGACACATATGTAGCAATATGCTCAAGCGCCAAGTTTCCAATGTCAAAATATAATGGACCCATAATCTGTAACAATGGTCTGAACACGGAAGAATAAGGGCTGTGAGATAATATAACTACGGACTTCTGTTCTCCTCCCCGCTTTAACCTTTCATCATGTCTCTGCCGGTTGAATACATACCCATACAAGTATTTATTGCTTCTAACATCATTGCTAGGCTTGGATTTCGCCAGTTCTATGTCCGATGACTTCACATCATTCCGTTGAGAGCCTTTACGCCTCTGGACACGGAAAAAGAACATGCAATCATGAATGCTTGAACGGTTCTGGTGTTGAGAAACAGAATCCGGAAAGGAACTGAAGGCAACATCCAGTTCCTCCTCACTTGACAGAGAACCAGATGGATAACACTCTTCAATCAGCTGACCTTGCTCAAGATCAAATCTGATGATACAAAATGCAACAACCCATTGCTGAAGGGACTCTGGATCAACCTTGATGCTAGATTCTGATTTTAAGGAAAAGGATGGCAATCGACTCATGTCTGGGAATCCAATGGTATTATCTTCATCCCTCAAAACGATAAACACACCTCATCTTCCATCGGTAATCCCAAACAGACAGTCTACTAGAATTCCTTGTCTGCAAGTGCTTATTAACTCTATGCTGAAACTTCGTCTTTGAACTTTTTTTTTACTGACCAACGGAAGTCAGTGATCTTGAACCGCTACAATAACCCAGAAACAAGCGGTTATGCAAAAATGAGATCTGCACTCACTCGAATGATATTTCTCTACATAGCTAATTGAAACAAAACATGAGTGCTAAATATTGACATGAATTCTACGGATATCACTACTGAATGCATCTCATTTCATCCTTTTTATAGCTAAACTGAGGAAAGTGAGCCATTCATGATCTAATTCATAGGTGCACAAATGGAAACTAACCTTGAAGACGAGTCCACAGAACTGAACCAGATCGGAGGATAAAATGAGCACTCGATTAGGCGAAAGGGGGGCATGTGAATCTTCCCAAAAAGAGTCACAAAGAAAGACAAGTGGAGATCTTGCGCCGGATTGTCGCCGGTCAAACTGACGGCTGAGGGTTTTATGAAACTCGAGATAAATGACTCTCAAAGTAGAAACATCGCACGTCGACGAGAACACAGCCGGATTTACTGCAGCTGCTGCTGCACTGCGCACTCTCGTAGTAATCTGGTAGAGGGGAAACAAAAGGAAGAGGTGAAGGCACACTATGTGCTGAGAAATGTGGATATCTCTAGGGTTGGCATTTGGAACCGGATATCATATCTCGCAATTCGGCGATAGCTGTGATTTCGTCTGAATCGTTCTGGATTTTTTTTATTCCAACCAAGAATTATAAGGAGGATTAGGGCTATCGAGATGGCACTTGAGTCAAAATATCTTGGATTTTTGTTCGAGTCGGAATTTCGTCGAACTCACCGTTAGCGTATTCCGTTCATTTCCCTACGTTGTCGTCCGGTTTTGTTTGTTTTTATGATCGACTTCCTCTGCTGTTGGGATCATCTTCTCTTTTTGTATGGGTTTCTCACTTTGAAAGATCTTGAAGCTATGGTGAAGTGGATGTTGCGACCAAGTGGTGAAGCATCTGTTTCCACGTTTACATCCCTCTTGGTATCATATTTCCATCATAATTGGTGCATGGCCGTTTAGGGTTTGTCGTTGTTTGAGTTTTTGAAAAAATGGGGAAAATGAAAAAACAGAGTACATTCAGGGTTTGGATGGGTTCGATCATCCGTGTCTAGGGTTTCCGTTGCTGACCCGATCTTCTTTCTTTTTGTTACAGCCCCCTCTGTGAGGTACATCACTGAAATGCTCTACAATGGTGTCCTTCACCCAGATCGATATATGGACGGATCAGTGGCCTATATCGACGGCGTGGACCCGGATTTTTTCTCAATGACAGAGATAAACAAGATGATCGAGTTGCTGGATATCGAGTGGGAGTATTTTCAGATCCAGTACACAACACTGGGGAATGGAATACAATAAGGCTTGACACCTTTAGAAGGAGAAGCTGATATTATAGGTTTCAACCTTGCCGTCAATGAGGAGTTGTTGATGAAGTTGTATCTGAGGAAGTTAACTGAACTTGGTTAAGCTACGGATGTACAAGGTAGAGTTGGACTTATGGTTTGGCTCAGTCCCTCTATTTGCAAGACAAGGTCTTGTATTATAAGAGCTTGGTTTTGACGGGGAGAAGGGTCTAACTATAGGGGAAGAGGCAACTTCTAGTGTGGTGTCTACCAGGCCACCAAATTCAGAGCTTCTATGTCTTGAATAGAAGAAGAACACTGCTTCGATTGATGTGGATATGGTTGACCTGGTGGAGAAGATAGCTGATGCGGAGACGGTTGAGATGGGGGACAACCAACCTAGTGACACGGAGATGGCCGACTTTGGAGACAACACTGTTGGGGAGAACACAACTGATGTCAACATGGTAGAGTTGGGAGAGAAGACAGTTGACGTAGAGCATCCACTTGACGTGGAGCAGCCCCATGATATGAAACATCCTAACCACGTGGAGATGCCTCGTGACGTGGTGCATCCCCATGATGTGGAACAGCCTAACCAAGTGGAGAGGCCCCATGACGTGGAAGAGCGTAATGTTGCTGATGCAGGTCAGCAAATATGGAATGAGATATTGGAGGAGTATGAGATGGAATTGGTGGCTGGAGAGCATATTGGCAGGAACAAATGGCAGCTGGCCAGGTTCTTGATTTAGAGTCAGACATACAACCTTATTCGAAGTCAGACATACAACCTGACTCTGACACGGATGACTATCTTTTTGGTCAACAGCTCAACTCTAAGGCCGACTCAAATGGTGATCCAAACTACGACTCCCCACCTGACTACGATGACTCTGAACCTGACTACGACGGTTGTCCTAAAGTCATCGATTCTAAGGGGAGCTCTGGTGACGATTTTGAAGATGAAGATTTCATGGTCGACGAAAGGGAATTCGCAGATGATGATGGTGACACATCAACATCAACTGATTTGGTGGAAGAACCTGGGGATTCATGGTCGTGATGTTGATGACAATGTTGAAGGTGAAGGTTCAACTACACCCCGTAACAGAGAATCACGCCTCCTAGACTTCAGCTTGAAGAATTGAAATCCTGTGGACGCAGACCTGCCCTTCAATGAAGATGAACGAATGAGGCAAACTGAATAGGGATCAAAAGAAGATATCAGCTCTATCCCACTCAGATACCCACGATTTGATTTATTTAGGGATCTAGATGATGATGAAATTGTTTTTGGTAGGGAGTACGATTCTGTTCAAGATTTTAAATAGTTTTGTCGTATGAATGCGATTAAACAAAGACGTGGAATCAGATTCACACAAAATGATAAGACTTGGGTGAGGGCTGAGTGCATGCAGAATTGTGGCTTCTTCTTAAAGGAAACTGTCAGGGGCAGTGATGACACAGTTACACTTGTGTCGGGGAACCTTAACCATAATTGCAATGTCGAGGAAGACATAAGGGATGCCAACATAACGTTCCTAGCAAACCATTACCTAGGTTGTTTTCGCATTGACCCGTGATGGAAGGTTCAATTTTTCATCCACACTTTGCTTACCGACTTTGGGCTAAATATCAACAGCTTAAAGGCCTATCGGACCAAGAAGGAAGCCTTGAAGATTATCCATGGCGAGGAAGCAGAACAGTTCGGAAAACTGTGGGATTACAAGGGAGAGCTGGAAAGAATGAATCCTGGCTCCACTGTCGAAATAGAGTATGATGGCTTGACCTTCAAGCGCATTTACATTTGTTTGGATGCTTTGAAGAGAGGATTCAAGGCAAGATGTAGGAGGTTCGTTGGAGTTGACAGATGCTTCCTCAAGTGCATTACCGGATGGCAACTTCTTCAAGCTGTGGGGGTGGATCAATGACGACATCTTCCCAATAGCGTGGGCAACTATTGAACACAAAAGCACAGATAGCTGGGACTGGTTCATGAGTCTACTAGCCATAGACTTGGAAATTAACAACGAGCCAGGTTGGATGTTCATGTCAGACAGACAAAAGGTTTGGCTTGTTACCATGCACTACTTTAGGGTTCATTATTGTTTCACATTGGTAACAAAACTATATTCGTTTTCACACTCACTTTAAATTTGTAGGGTTTAATGAAAGTGCTAGAAGAAGGATTCCCAGCAATTGAGCATCGGTACTGTGTGTGACACATGTACAACAACTTCAGTTCAAAATATACTAGGTCCAAGGGCCTTTTTAGCCTTTTTATGGATGCTTCGAAGGCTTCCTACAGAGGAGCTTTCGACCGTGCCATCAGGAAATTGCAAGTGAAGGGTGTGGAATACACGAAAGAGGATGGGGAAACACCACTACAATGGATGGAGAAGTGAACATACTTAACATGGTGTAAGTATTTCTACCAAACAACAGCGTCATTTGAATTCTCATTTAATAACCATTGTGAGAGCTTTAACAACTGGATTCGTGAAGCTAGGGACCTGCCAATCCTGTCATGCCTTGAGAGTATAAGGTACTAACCCTAAACCTAAATAATACACGTGATGTTGGTGCATCCTTACATGAATATATTATGTAACCAGCATTGCTTAGTGTTATATGATGTCATGGTCATTAGGTAGTGGATTATGGAGCCATGTATGTTTTTTGTTTTGTACAGAGTTAAAATGATGAAGAGGATACATCAATGTCGTGCTCTGGTTGAAGGGTTGGGAGACGATGACATCTGCCCTAATCCCTCAAAAAAGATCCAAAAAATGAAGGCAAATGTGACATTGTGCTACCCTATATTCAATGGTGATGCTGAATATGAAGTGAGAGGAGGGAAGCATGCATTTGCAGTTGACCTTCGCAATCATACTTGCGCATGCGGGCTCTGGCAACTCTCCGGTCTGCCCTGTGAGCATGCTCTGTCATGCATAAGCTAAAATCGGGATTAGTTAGGGCAGTATGTGCATCCATGTTACACGTATGTAGACGTTGTCCGCCTTACTAGAGGGTTACAATCCCAAGTTTGTATTTTGTCATCGTGTTTGGTTAATGTTGTAGGGTTGGTACATACAAGCTGCCTCATGGAGGACCAATGTTGGGGGGGGCAACCCTACCTGACCCTGTACAATGAGTGAAGCAGAAGAAACGTAGGTCGGAAGAAGGAGAAACAGTCACAAGGACTGAAAAGCATGGAAGGACGTACGAAATAGTACCAAGAATTGGTCAATCCCAACATTGAACTGTGGAGGTTCTGGACACAACAAGAGGAACTGCAAGGGTAACAAAGGTAAACAACTCACTTACTGACCTCCTTATATGTTCATGTACATCATGTAAGGAAATAAACTCGAATTGAACATAATTTCTTTGGTACCACGATGCAGACTCCCCAGCCAAATGTTGCATCTACATCTGCGACACCAACGACAGTTGGAGGTACGTCTTCGACTCCGACAGCAACACCACCAAACGCATATCAGGCGGGAGGCTCCATGCCTACCCCCGCAACTCTAGTGCAAAGGTCGAAGCTGCGTGTGGCAAGGAGAGGACACAATAATTAGAATAAGCTATGGCATGTGTTGGTGGTATATTTTGGGGCCTGTCATTCTAGTAGCAAGTGTGATGGTCTTTTGGGGTTCATGAAATGACCAAGACAAATGGTATTTTGGGGTTTGTGGTAACCTATGTTGGATATCGACTAAGAAGATGTTATGTTGCGTTATATGTCAATGACGATGCTATGTTCTCTTATATGTAGGAGGAGATGCTATGTTAACTTATATGTCAATGATGATGCTATGTTCTCTTATATGTAGAAGGAGATGTTATGTTATTATTTTATGTCAATGTCGTTGTTATGTTATTGTATATGGCTTATGGATTATGTTCAACATCATTTTAACGGAATGCCTACCTGTCAATTTCAACGAAAATGCAAGCATGATTAAGATGCATACGAATTACAATACCTTTAATAGTAGATCACACTCAAATGACATCCCCTCCACGGTCAAATTACATTCCTAAACCCTAAACCGAAAGTGTACATGAATACATAAGTTATACATCACTTTACTTCATTTTGCCATGTCAGCAACTCCCTTTTTTCTCCAGTAAAGCAACCCTAAATTTCAGCTGCTCCAAGTCACCAACAATGTCATATTTCTTGATTCTCATATTTGATGTCGAGGACACTTCTTCTTCTGACGAAGTCACTTCTCCAATTTTTGTTTACAGCTCTATATTCGCCCGTTCTAGCTCCTGCACGTGGAGTTGCAACCTCTCAACCATTTCAACAAGTTTTTGCTTGTCTTTCACAGCTGCAACCTTAACGTGGTACCAAAGAAAGAACCCACATCCTTTCTCCACCTACACAAATCGCAATGTTCAACGTCAACCCTAAACCCTAATTGATAAGCCCTACACCCTATACTCCAACTACAAAGCAGTTCAGTTGTATTAGTATCCAACAACACATAAATATAGTTACCTGAGACACATATTGGGGGCATCCAAAAAATTTCTTTCCCGGGTTCGTGGACGTGTGCGATATACGTCTAGACGCCCACAAGTCGTAGTGGCACAACACTTCATCGTCCTCGTAGCTAAATTCTTCCTTGGAGAAGGTCATTTTAATTTCAGCATTATCTATGCAATTTTTTACCCAAACAATAAACCCTAATTTACACCCTATACTAATAGTTAGTTACCCAATAATATGATATAGATCCGAAACTTACTTAACCGACTGAGATGCGAATTCTTCGACATGACATGATTTCTTCAGAGCTTCTGTAATGAAAGATTTAACAAAGCTGCATCAATGGAGGATGAAAGGAGAAGGGGACGATGGAGTGGGGTGAAATGGGCAATGTACTATCTCCTTTTTTATTCCTTATTTTGTTACAAATTCAAAAAATTAAAAAAAGAAGTAAAACCCCCTTTTTTCTTACAGCCACACAAAGCGTCTGACACAAGTTTCCTTGGGAATCGATTTTCCGCCCAAAACAGAGCATCTGACACGGGTTCTCACTCAAGGTTTGGGTACTCGATTTGTCCGGTTTGACTTAAAGAAGCTGGGCTGGCGTGGCGCGCATGCGTGGAAGTACAACATGGCGAAATGGACGACAACATGGGGAAATTGACGGAATACGCTGACGGCGAGTTGGACGGAGTTCTGACTCAGACCAAAAAGCCAGATTTCTTGACTCAAGTGCCATCTCAAAAAAAAAGTTAAACGTTGGAGACTATTGATGTCAATAGCCCGAATGATTACTTTATGTGTGGGTATCAACCATGGTTTTTAGAATGGGGTTGAGATGTCGAATCGGTTAGTCTAATATTTAAACCATTATAATTTGTAGTTGTATCGTCTAAGTGATTGATCCACAATTATTTTAGAATTATACAAAATTATTTTGATGAGTGGCTCAAGGTCCAATTAATCAGATTGTATGTACCAGTACCGTATTGAAAATAGTGCTATTAAAAAACTCTATCAAAACTTTATCATTGAGTGCATACTATATTATAAGTTACCATTTAAAAGGTGTAAAAGGTAGTTTGATGATTGAACTGAATAACTATTTATTTGAACTATTGCGTTTAGATATTTATCTAAACATATTGTTAGTTGAGGGGTATTTTTCAGCTACAACCACAAAGATTATATAAATTCTATCTAAACCAAGTTTACCATGTGATTAGATAGGCACCTTGATGAAATAAAACTTTAAGAACGAAATAACACAAAGTAAGTAGAAATCGACATAAGATGTTTGTTAACAATGCTCGACAACATTGTGTGATCTACTCTCCGTCTCGAGATACCGCTCAAGAGACGATGTTATTTTATACCAGCAACCATTCGAACTCTAGAATAGAGTACGGTCGAAACGTCGAAAATCAACTCCAACCTTCGAGAACCTTCCTAGGCATACCATGCCTAGCACCATTTAGAATATGTATCACACCATTCTAAGTAACCTCTAACTATGGAGAAAACTCGTACCACACTACAATATGTCAATTCCTTAATACTTTCTAACCAAGCTATCGAGCTACATCGTGTACAACACACAATTACAAAGTCTTTTAGAATGAGCAAGACTGTAGCAAACAAGAAGCTTGCTTTGCTACAACATAAGTTTGCTTCTCATTGCTTGTCCTAAATCATCTACACATGCCGTATAACTCTGATTAATGTGTAGATACGGTCATGTACCTGAAATCTATAAAACCCACTACAAAACGACATCAAATGGACCTCGACTGGGTTTCCTTTGAAGGATGCGGCGAAAACCAATACTACAATCATGAGGTGTCACTCTCTTGAATAAAGGTTTCCTTTGAAGGATGCGGCGAAAACCTGCAATGAGATGGCCAAACTCTGATTGGTCGATCTCCAAGCTCACAATGGCCATCGTTGTTACCTATATGTCTGTCTCAAACACCACATTGTCATAACCCATGTCTCGAACCAACTCCATGCAATCTAAGAGGGTTGTTGTTTCTTCCTCCATTGCGACCGCACATCCAAGTACCCTCAATTGGGCTGTTAATTTTTTTGTATGAAGGATCATGTTATATATATCCAATTCAAACTCACTCACGTAAGATATAATGACTCGTAAAATAAATATTTTCTTTGGGGGAAGGTTTTAGAAAAAAACGACGTTCCCGGGATAATTGCATAAGAGCAGTTCATGAGATGAAATTAAAATGAGAAAACCTCACAATTGCAAGGAGAGCTCAACTGACCCATTAAAAGAATCTTGAATGAAGCATCATGTTATATGAGCTTATATTTAATGACTATGTCTAATTCAAATATAATCAACTTAGTTGGTACTATGAATTGGTTAAGACATAATGATCACTTACAAAAAATATAACCCCAATCAGCACATTAAAAAAAAATCTTGAATGAATGATCATATGATATGAACTATGCTTAGGTTTTAAGCATTTGCCCAATTCAAACCGACTCAATGCTGATTAGCTTTCAGATTTGATCAAGAGTTAATGATGTGTGACTCGATTAACTTACAAAAACATAATCTTAATTGGCTCGTTTTAAAGAGACTGAATGGAGGATTGAACGATTTTGAGACCTGTGAGTTGAATCATACATTAGATTGATTTAAGAACTTTTTAATACATTGTATAACGATTTGAGGTTTTAAATCAACCGCATACTAGATTCGAATATTATATGTATATATTTGTGAATGGAATGAAATTAAAATTAATGCAAATATATGAAAATGGATGTTATTCGACTCAATTTGTTTTTCCAAAAAAGTCTACTTATATCATTAAACTCGTGGCCAAAAGACGCTCAATCTATCAAAGATCCCCAGAGAGGATCAATACTCTTATTGAGTGAAGTCCGGACCCACAAATGTGCAGTAGGAACTACCACATTTGTACTCCCAATCATCCCCAAAATAGACAACCTTGAACGGAGGCTAACAACCTAGGCGCTAAGCTCTACCCGATTGCAAAAACAAACAAGAAATCATTGTTCAAATAGAAAGAAACATCTGAAACTAAGGGAGCACTAAATGACCGGTTGAGCCCGAATCGGGACACCCAAAACATCAAACACTCAAAGAGTTTGATACCTCAAGTGAGTTCTTTCCAACAAATCACTCCTCATGGCATGATCTGTTGTTCGGCCCTATCTTTGCTAGGTTTTTTGGGTGTTCTTAGACACCCTCGAGCACCGCCGCTGGTTCTTCTTCTCCCGGCTACATCGGCATTTTTCCCTCGTTCCTCTTAATCATCGTCTTGTCCTAGTGAAACCATTATCATCTCCGATTTGCCGTGGAGGGAAAGAAGCAAAAACCTCGAACTCTCTTTTTTGCTTCAAGAAGAACCCTAACTGACTTTTGCTTCAAAAACACTAATCGTCTTTTGCACTGAAGAGGAGTCCGCCGAAAGATAGAAACATGAATAACAAGAGAAAGCGATCAACGATGTTACCACAAGCCTCTCAATCGAAGAAATACTGAATTTTGATCAGCTGGAAAGAAAGTGGGCGCCAGACTAAAAAATTTATAATGAACAATATTCGTGAAGAGAATATATATTTTGAGTAACCCAAAAATGTTATGAAATAAAAACAAATAAAAAAGGAAAATAATTTGGTGAGAGTTTAACGACACGAATAAACTTAAAAACAGTTGGTTGTGTTATGTGGATGTAGACTTGGAGGTACCAGGTTCAATTTCACCCACACACAACTTATATGGACAATTATGTTCTATTTATTTCTTTTCCCTCTTGTAAGTGTAGTTTTGCCCATCGATCTACAATTAAAAAAACTATTTGTTTCTTTTTGCGAGAGGAGTCAACACCTTCATCTAATGGCTTCTCAACGGCTGGAGGGAGAGATTTGGACATAGCTAAGCCTTCTAATACAGGGGAGGCTAGTTCTAAATCTCAACAGGATGAGGTGTTTAAAATTTCTCAGGAAGTGGAGAATACCTCCACGACCCCTAAGTGTGTCCCTCGAACGAGGCAACTTGCCCAAGTGGCTATTAGAGAAGAGTACGAGAGTGAAATATCAGAGGAGGCGGATGAAGAAATTCTGGTAGATCCTGAACCACAATATGTGCCAGTTGGGATCGCTACACTTGGGGATTTTATGAGCACAGCTAAGAAAACTCCTCGACGTGGTAGGAGGAAGTGAATCAAATTACTCAGTTGGAATCGGAAGGAGGCCAAATGGTCACCACAATGGATGGCATTTCAAATATTATCCTGGCCTTTTATCAAAATTTGCTTGGAAAGCCTGATTATCAGGTTAAACCTATATCGGTGACTTGTATGCATGATTATATTACTAGGAGAATTTCTTCCCGAGAATCTCAAGCTCTATGTAAGGATGTGAGTCCAGAGGAAGTGAAGCTTGCCATGTTCTCGATCCCAAATGACAAAAGCCCGGGACCTGACGGGTTCACCTCATGCTTCTTTAAAGTTGCGTGGAGTGTGGTTGGTCCTGTTGTTACTAAAGTTATGTTGCATTTCTTCCACAATGGAGAGCTGCGTAAAATTGTGAATTGTACATTGCTAGCACTACTCCCTAAAAAGGTTAGTGCCACTAACATTAAAGATTTCAGACCTATAGCCTATTGTAATGTACTTTACAAGTGCATTACAAATATCATGTCGCATATAACGGTTGACTGCCTTCTGGATGTGAGTCGAGTCAATCCGCCTTTGTTAAAGGTCGTTAGATTGATGATAACATTCTTTTAGCCCATAACTCGTTAATGCCTACCATTTGAAGCAAACCTCTCCACGTTGCACTCTTAAGATTGATCTCCGCAAAGCATTTGACTCGATGGATCTCAATTATATTATTTGTGTCTTGCATTCTATGGGTTTTCCAGACCTTTTTATTGATTGGATTGGAAGCTGTCTGAAATCGGTTATGTTCAGTATTGGGCTTAATCGTGGAATGACAGGCTACTTTCAGGGGAGAAAGGGACTCCGGCAAGGGGATCACTTGTCTCCATCGTTATTTGTTTTAGCTATGGAGCCTTTTCATGGTATCTTTGCACAAGCAGCTCGTGGTGGTTTGATTCCTTTTCACCCAAAATGCAAAAAGCTCCACATTTCACACCTTTGTTTTACGGATGACATGTTGGTCTTTACCAACGGTTCACTTGAAGGGGTCCAGGGGCTTGTAGGGTGCTTAAACAATTCTATGAAATTTCTGGTTTGCNGATTAGAAGCTGCCTAAATTCGGTTATGTTCAGTATAGGGCTTAATGGTGGAATGGTAGTTTACTTTCAGGGGAGAAAGAATCTCCAGCAAGGGGACCCCTTGTCTCCTTCGTTATTTGTTTTGGCTATGGAACCTGTTCATGGTATTTTTGCACAAGCGGCTCGTGATGGTTTGATTCCTTTTCACCCAAAATGCAAAAAGGTCCCTATTTTACATCTTTGTTTTACGGATGACCTGTTAGTCTTCACCAATGGTTCACTTGAAGGAGTTCAAGGGTTTTGTAGGGTGCTTGAACAGTTCTATGCAATGTCAGGTTTGCAACTCAATCCGGAAAAACATAGGTCTTTTTTCTCTGTCTTTATGGATAAGATTGTTCGTGATTCGATTTTGAATGCTATGGGGTTCAGGCAAGGTCTGCTCCCAGTGACGTATCTCAGCGTCCCTCCGGTTTATGGTAAGATCTCTTCTCGATTGTGGAATTCTTGTTGAAAAGATCACAAAGCTAGTTTCAGGTTGGAGGTCAAAATCTTGAGTTATGAAGGAAGACTCCAACTCATTGCCTCTATCTTAACAATAATGAGTCAATATTGGTTATCAATATCCTTCTTGCTTAAAGCCGTTATTAACTGTTGAAAGAGTTTGCAGTGATTACTTGTGGAAGGTGTCAGAGGGTGAGCGGAAAAGAGCCAAACTGGCTTGGAAATCTATTGCTTTGCCCAAAAGAGAGGGAGGTCTTGGCATTTGTGACGTTGAAGCTTGGAACTATGCTTGCGTGTTCAGACACATTTGGAATGTCCTTATTCAGTCTGGTCATTGTAGATTGCATGGATTTATTCTTACAAGTTGCGGAGGGGTACCATTTTGGACTACTCTTTCGCTCCTTATCATCCATGGATCTAGCACAGGCTGCTTAAAGCCTGAGATCTGGCCTCCCAGTTTGTTTCGAGGTATCTCGAGGGGAGTTTTATTTGGCTGGGAGACTCCATGGATCGTTACCCAGTTGGTAAAGTTTGGAATGTTATCCGAAATCGTGAAGCTGAGGTTTAGTGGTTTGATCTTGTTTGGAAAGCTCCGATTATTCCAAAGCACTATTTCATTGCTTGGATGGCGGTGAGAGGAAAGCATACCACCAACACTCATATTGAAAATTGGGGTCTCTCCCTGGATGTCTCTTGTTTTCTTTGCAGCACTTGAGTTGATAGTACTGAGCACATTTTCCTCTCTTGTGATTTTGGCAAGAGAATCTGGGACTTCTGTTTTGGTAATAGTATTGTCCGAACTCATTGGATGATTGTATTTCATTTTACAGCAAGGAGTTTAAGGGGTCTTCAAAGGCTGCAAGTTCTGGGCGGATCATGCTTAGAGCCATTATTAGCAACATCTGGTATGAGAGTTGTAGAAGGAAGTTTTGAGAGGCTGATTGTCAATCAGGGGAGTTAGCTGCTAAAATTTGTCGTGATGTTTACTATGTTTTGAAATAATGTCTGATTTTTCAGTAGTTTCTTTGTAACTGGACTTTGTTGAGCTTTATTGGTGGGTTTGCATCGTTGCATTCCTGTATTTTTATGAATAAAATAATATTTATTGAAAAAAACTAATAAATAAAGGAGGAGAGATATGATTGGTAGGATGAAGAAAAAAGAGGATTAATAAACAATCTTAAGTATGTCATGTGCCAATCCATTTTAAGTCTATTGTTATATATATTGTTTTAGATTTAGAAGTTAGTGGGAAAAGAGGCAATTTATGAGAATTTAGCAAATTGTTATTTTGGACAAAATTCAGTATGATTCATCATGAAAAATCCTTATGCTTTGGTACCATAGCGTTCACAATAATATATTACACAATATTCAGTTATGAAAATAATTAATTATTGGACAAAATAATAATTGGTATGGACGAGCACTTATAAATTGATCAGCGTTTTGGTTGACTATGTTGATTGGAAAAGCTCTTATAGAAAGGCTATTTTTGTGTCACAGTTTGATTAGGGTTTGAGGAGTCGGGTTGATCTTAATTTCTTGATTTAATGGAATTGATGGGAGGGTTATGATTGCTGGTACAGATTGTGTTGTTTTGTAATTGATTTTTCTCAGTATATTTTGTGAGTGATTGTGATTTAGTACTTTGGATCCGTTGGAGGTACCGACTTTCATTAATGTCGGTACCGTGAGTGATTCGAGGTACTGATTTTCTCTTGATGCGGTACGTGTGAGTGATTCAAGGTACTGATTTTCTCTTTATGCGGTACTTGAGAGTGGTTTGAGGTATTACTTATCTCTTAATGCAGTCAGTACCTATGGGTACTGAGTTTTTGTGTATTATCAATTTACAGTTACATATTTTCAATGAGAAAGAGATTCAGGAAAGGGGAGATAAAAATAACTATAATATTTTTATTACTTAATTTAAGTATTAAAATAACAATTTTTTTTAAATGATCTAAAAATCCAACTAATGTAGACCGTTAAATATAGATTAGAATTAATTAAAAAATGCATGGTTTAAATTAGTATTCTCATGTGACAACAAAAACTTCTGTTGGCACAACAGGGTGTCCGCTCACTTATGAAATACATTGGTGATTTTAGGACCCGCGATAACCGAGTAATCCATAACGTGTCATTTACTCCTTAGAAAATTCATTGAAGTATCATAAAACGGTGGCCAAAATATCATCGAAACGATAAAGACTTACTAACTGGTTGGTTAAGATGCATAATAAAATTATAAAATGGAAATGAACATACCAAATTTATCTAAAGACTGTTATGAATAATATATATGATGAATGTACATTACTCAATATAATTCAATATCATTCATAATCTCATTCATGTACTCATTTATGTGCTCATTCATGTACCTATTCATATATATAATAACTAATAATGTCAGAATCTCATGAGATTATTCTCCAACTATAAATAAATATTCATACAAATATGATATGAATAAAAAAACTCTCTTTTCCTCATTTTTATATATCTCTTCCTCTTCATTATTCCTTATAATTATATTATTGATCTATTAGTTTCTAAATAAAGACTTAAATATCCTCAAGTTCACTGAGCCACTGGATTGGTTTCCATAGAGACTCGGAAAGACCCAAAGGTAATCGAACCGAATTTGATCTGGAGCTGATTTGGAGAGCCCGCAAGCGGAAACTTCAATGGCGCTCACAAGCTGACACACGATACCTTCTCTCTCATTCATACGCTACTGTTTTCTCTTCGCTCTTTGATTGATATTTTTCTTCCAGCTCTGTTACACAATCAAGCACGGGACCCATCGGCAGATAGAGCCACGTATTGGTTTGGTTGCTTGCCAGAAGAAACAAAAGGGAAAGGCGACAATGCTTGCTTCCCTTTCGGCGTGCGAGTGACGACTGGCGATCTATTGTGCGTTCAACCGTCTGGTGTTTTATCTGATTGTAGACTGACAGTCAGATGCTCTGATTTCTGTCAAGAATCAGTGAAAACTTTGAGTTGACGAAGAAGAAAAATGACGAGCTGGAGAAGAGTGTTGAAGTCTGCGCAGGCCCTAGCTGCCCACGTCCTCCTGTTTAATTTTACTCTTGTGCTGGTGCTTAAGCTCGAGCGTTTCTTCTACTGCTCTTGGTGGTCAGTTCATCCATTTCTCTTCTTCTTCTTCTTCTTCTTCTTCTTCTTCTTTATTTGATTTAGTCTACTTCTGATTACTTTACTGGGTGCGTTTCAAAGGCGATTTAGTTCATATGCTTTACGGGATAGGGTTTAGTTGTTATTTCTAGTTTTCTATATGCAATTGCATACAGCGTTTGGGACTGACTTGGATTGACTTTGATACTGATGCAATTTCTCATTCTGTGCATGTGTTCCAATGGTTGACTTTCTAAGATATGAGCTAGATTGACTGATTTTGGGTCTGATTGAACTTGTTGATCTCGAGAAGAGCTCATATCATTCCATTTTATGTCGAGTTGATGGACTCAATGTGATGAAATATTGGATTGTTTGATCCAGGGGATGGTTGAGAAGTTAAATAGATATGCTTTAGAAGAATAATTTGCAAGTGGAAATGATATTTACTTCTGTGAGAAAACAGTTTGTACAAAAGTATATTCACTGGCCAGGTCATAACTGCTCCAAGATATGATTATTAACCGTTGTTTGTAGTTGAATTTGTTGAATGTGAACATTTAATCCCTAAAATTCTGCTGATAGATTTCATGGATAGCTTCAAAAGAAAGCTGCTTTCTTGATGCGTGCTAGGCAGGTGGTTATTTTCTTCAGCAGTCAATGTTACCTAAGCTTCTGTAATTATAATAACCCAGGCAGTGTTCAGTTTTATCTGGTCTGGCGACAACAAAATCAATGAAGCATATTAGACAATGTTAACCACTTCGTAGTTCATCTGCTGAAAATTCAGTTCAACTCAGTCCTTGGTGACGATGGCTGAAAGTTGGTATATATTGAGGCCCACCTCTCTTAAACTTGCACCAATTTTGTTCCATATGATTTATGCTGTTGTAGCATCTGAACATATTTCTGAACTTGCTGTAGAATACTGACTTCTACCTCTGCGTTGATGTTTAGGTTGGTTTTCTTCCCTCTGTGGGTCTTCCATGGGGTTGTTGCTCGAGGGAGGTTTTCGTTGCCCGCTCCATCAGTTCCACACAATCGTCATGTATGTTATATCCACTTCGTGAGCAGTCTTGAGTTTTACGCAGTTACTAGAACAAAAAAAGCATCTGAGTATTTTGCTCTTCCTAATATCTGTTTTGAGTAATTTGTCAACAAGAGCTTATATTCTTGTCCAATATCTATTCATGACAATTTTTTTCCCGGGGTAGTGGGCTCCATGTCATGCAGTAGTTGCAGCACCCTTGCTTACAGCATTTGAGCTCCTCCTATGCATTTATCTCGAGAGTGCTGACTGTAAGTAGCTACTTCCTCCCATTTTACTTGAATATCTTTTTGAAATATTCTTGTCAATAATAACACTGTTTCATAGGTTGATCATGTTTCTGGCTTTCAGTTATGAAACTTTTCAACTTTCCAGCAGTGCAGCTTGACATGTTTTTTACATTCTGTTGCAGTTCATGGTATCCCTGCTGTAGACTTGAAGATTGTATTCCTTCCGCTGTTTCTGTTCGAAATAACTATATTGGTTGATAATTTCAGGTACATCGTTAGTTTGTTAGTAAGAGGTGTTGATTTAGCCCGTCAAACACGATACGTTAACATTCTTTTACACTGTGTTGTTACTGTTGTCGTTTCTTCTTTGTTTGATATCTTAATGTCAGGACTGAAGGTGTTGCATATTTTAGTAATGTCACCTTTCAATATGCTTCTGTCCCATTTACCACCCAATAAATTGGTATCTTGCAACCATGTTAACTGGTTCATGAGCCCATGATATGTGGTTACCCCTGTATTGTGTTTGTACCATTTATTTTAGGCTGTGAAGCGAATGACAAAGGCAATGTTTCATTTAGGTGGTTGTTGCTAGCTGTTTTGGTTTCTCAGTTGGCAGCATTATTTTAAATTACCTTCTATTTATATTCTTTATTTCAATTCCACACGATAGTGATTGGTTTTGTTTCTTGCTCAGAATGTGTCGAGCTCTTATGCCGGGTGATGAAGATAGCATGAGTGATGAAGCAATATGGGAAACATTGCCTGTAAGTGTGTGAAAGTCATAGCAGACAATTTTTTTACCATACGTTAAAGTCATAGCAGACAATTTTTTTTACCATACGTTAAAGTCATAGCAGACAATTCTGTACCAGATGCTTAAATCATGGCAGACTGTTCCTTATCAGAGTTTTCGGGTTCTTTTTATTCCTTTCATTCTAAAAGATTCGGTGTCTATTTTTTAAATCTTTTTGTAAAGAAATGTTGGACCTCGATTGGAGTTGTTCCTATCGGTATAGTGGGAAATATATGCTAACCAGTTCCCTATCTCGTTTTTTAGCACTTCTGGGTTGCAATCTCAATGGTCTTCTTCTTAGCTGCTACAGTTTTCACCGTTCTCAAGCTATCGGGTAAGCATTTCTTACACATTCACGAAAAGGTCAAGTAGCATAAACTACATTTACAGGTTATGCATTTTGTTGGCATCATATTATCTAGTTAAATAGCAGATATTTTCTTATCCCGATTATATTGATGTTTTCTTGTTATCATCTTTCAACTGCCAAATTTAAGAACTGTTTGCTTAATGGTAATATCCATGCTGTACTTAGCATGTGATAAATTTCTGCTTGCATGGTAATGGTTTCTGACGGCACGAAGATATATTACAGGGGATGTGCACGCTCTTGGCTGGTGGGACTTGTTCATTAATTTTGGGTATGCTCAGTTTAAATTTGGTTTTTGTTGGGTTCAATTGACCATTGCTAACAATTGGAGTTCAACACTACAATTTGGTGTTTCAGAAAGATGATAGATGTGTACGTTATTGGTGCAGCATTGCAGAATGTTTTGCCTTCCTTGTTTGCACTAGGTGGTCAAATCCAGTCATTCATAGAACTACTCAGTCAAGGGAAGCTGGTTCATCCTCATCTGCCATTAGATATCTTGACTGGAACAGTGGCTTACTGCTTTCTCCAGAGGAGAATAATGAACAAGAGAGAATGTGTGGTTTGCAAGACATTGGTGGCCATATCATGAAGATTCCATTGATTTGTTTCCAAGTACTCCTTTGCATGCGTTTACAGGTATATGCAGATTTTTGGTAAGGAGTACTAGCAGGTAGTTTGTAATTCTATTATCAATATATCTGCATATTTTTCATATTCAGGGAACACCCGCTGGAGCCAGAAACATTCCCCTGTCTGTTATTTTCTGTCCTCTGTTCCTCCTTCAAGGTGCTGGTGTTCTACTTGCTGCCTCAAAATTGGTGGAGAAACTTATTCTCTTGTTGCGGAGTGAAGCTGGTGCTGGAAGGTACTTCAGATTTTCATCGAGATTTCATGACTCCTTGGAGTTCTTGCGACATGGTTCCAGGTAAATATTTTGGCATCAAGTGCGTAGCCAAAGTTCTACGCAAAAGCTTAGGTATCAACAGAAATCTGATGTTTACTTGTCTGATTGTACAAACCAGACTAATGGGGTGGTGGTCCATTGATGAAGGAAGTCGAGAGGAGCAAGCCCGACTGTACCGTGAAGGAGCTGCAGGGTTAGTATATGATTTATTTTGAAGTGACAAGACTTTTTCTGCTGCGTATCTTTGTTTGGAGCAACAATGTCTGAACAGATATATTCTAATGCTGAAGCTTGATGACTGGAGATATATTGTATATGATGAGGCTCAAAATAAGCAGGCCTAAAAATTTGTTTCTTTCCTGATGACATGATAGTCTTCAATACACTGCGTAGGCTAGATTTTCTCATTCCGAGATTCCCTTCAAACTTAACTTCAATCTGTTCCCTTAAAATCTCGGGCTTGAACCTGACCAGGTTTTATATATTACATGATTATTGCACATAAAGTATTAAGATGTTAACATATAGTCTTTGGATCTCATTCTTTTATGTGCAGATACAATACCTTTTCTGGTTATCCTCCTGAGATAGTTAAAAAAATGCCTAAAAAGGATCTCGCTGAAGAGGTGAGGTTATGTGTTCTCTTCCATATTGGTCTAAGACCAGTTTTCTGTCGGTTGGATTATCTCTCCTTTGGGTGGTATGACTGATGGGATGTGGCAGTTGTCCTATTCTTTTTTCACTCGAGTTTCTGACTACATTTGCTTGTTTACTTTCAGGTTTGGAGGCTGCAGGCCGCCCTTGGAGAGCAAACAGAAGTAACCAGATACAGTCAGCAGGAGTTTGAGAGGCTGCAAAATGTAATGATTTCCATCCCCAGCGATAGATTCCATAGTCTGCAGATTGCGATTATCTAACCTAGGCCTGTCTTTTGCTTGCAACAGTTCCTAAACTGGCTTATGTTATCATTACATGAAATTTCCTTTCCACCTGAAGGATTCAATAGCAATTTTCTGCTTTTATAGCTGTCTAAGACATTGATTCTATGTTTAAGAGGATTCTATAGCTGTTTTATGCTTTTATAGCTGTCTAAGACATTGATTCTATGTTTAAGAGGATTCTATAGCTGTTTTATGCTTTTATAGCTGTCTAAGATGATTGATTCCATGTTTAAGAGGATTCTATTGAAGTTGGGAAACCCTGTGAATCTAAAAGTACATTGCTGTGGCTGTTTTATTTTTGCAGGAGAAAGTGTTATGCAGGGTTTGCTTTGAAGGCGAGATCAATATAGTCCTACTTCCCTGTAGGCATCGCATCCTCTGCAGGTAAAAGTACCAAATCTAAAAATTATCATTGTTCTCTCTTGCTTTTCATTGCGTGAAACCAAAAAGGCTCATGAATTTTATGACAACGTTGTGCAGCACGTGCTGTGAGAAGTGTAAGAAGTGCCCAATCTGCAGGGTTCCCATCGAGGAGCGGTTGTCTGTGTACGATGTATAGTCTCTCTTTTAAGCATCATTGTGCATACCAAAGGTAATCGGAAAGATATGCTCTAACTGGGAAAGGTGGAGTAACTTTTCTGGATTTGGTGTTCACTCGTTAACATATCTATTTATGAAGACAAACAAACAAGGTGTGTTTCCTTTTTGTTTTATGTAAATGAATTCCGGCCTAGTGATAGTTGTAAATTCTGAATAGTCGGTCTATCTGTGTAAGCAACTGGTATGATTTGTCAGAGTTTTGAGATGATGGTATCGTGCACAGCTACTGCATGTCTGATTCAGAATATATGTAACGTACGTATTCGGATTAACTCTATGATATGGAGAACCTGTTCGGTTGGTCAGATAGATTTCAGATCAACTGTATGTGGTATATTTTATGAAATTCAATAGTGGCATTGACCTTTCTTTAAATAAAAAATAGTGGCATTTAGTTTTCTATTGCTGCAATAGTACAAACATGGAATAATAATCCAATACAAGAAACTTTGATACAGAGACAGATTTGGGTTCATTTTCCAGACTCAGATCAGACATGATACGACTGGGTATAAAGAGGAAATTCCAGACAAATCAAACAACAAAGGCTTTCACACATATCCAGACAAAGGTTTTTTTTTCTTATTACAATACTCTGCAGGGTTTTAGAGGCTTCATGGTGGCTTATGCTGTTATGGAAACAACTTCTGTCTTGGAACTTGCCAATATGATACTTCCTTTGCTACTGCTGCTGGAGGGAGGAGGCTTGGTGGTGGCATGTTTTGTTGCTTCATCGTCATCATCATCAACCCTCGTTAAGAACTCTTTAAAGCAGTCATCGACAGTTCGGAAAGACAAATCTGGATAGAGGGAGCAGACTTCAACGTCGGTTGACTGGTTGAGGTTGTAGTTGACCTGGCAACCGTTTATGAAAATTTCGTGGGTTAGGGCCGCCACAACGCTCTGCGGGATTCGCATTTCTGCAAACTCGATGAACGTTAAGAGGTTATTAAATCACATCAAAATACTACGAAAGTGTGTAATCTTGGTTGCTATATGTACGAACCTCTGGCAGCGGAAAGTAAGTCATCCTCGGTGATGGTGACTCGCGGAAGGTCGCGTCCGAGTTGAGCTTCCCAAATGTCGGCAAGCTGGTTGATGTTTAGAAGATTTGATTTTGGTTGGAAATGGAGGGTTTTGTTGAGAGTGCGAGCATCTTCAACTGCTCTCATTGTGAACTTGCCAATATCAGTCCCAGCAATAAAATACGCTGTCCCAACAAATCAACTCATAAAGTTAAAAACTAGTTGTCTATTGTAGTTAGTGCATTTAACTACATTCTACTCAATCTGGTAACCTTAACAAACGAGTTCAGATGAGAAATGTTGCCAAAAGAGGTAGGTAAACGACAAAGTCACTTACAATTTTGTTCTATACGCTAAGCTATTGTTGTTTGTTCCAGGTACAAACTGTTATTTTTCTGTTGGCGATGTTGCTATTTTAAGAATGTTGGCTTATTGAAATGGACTTGCTAATCATAAATAGCCACCAACCAAGCTACTTGGAAAATCACAGGTAATGATGGATGCAGCTAGTTGACTTGTAATGGTTTAGTTAAACTGGAAAGGGTTTGTCAGGGTCGACTACTGTGCAGTGCGAAAGGGCTGCCAGGATTCCTTGGCTCAAAATTGATGAAATGCTATGTAAAGTTGTCAAAACTGAAATTATGCTCTGGTTTTCCGACGATCTTCGTTCCGCTATTAGTACTGTGGACTGCTTAGCGTCTCAGGTTCCTGTCAAACGTTCCAAGTCTACATAACCCTGACATTTTACATTAACTAGTGGATAGGTGTGATTCCAAGAGACGAGACTAGTAGAGATGAAAAGAGTTGCGGAAAAAAAAGGAAAAGGAATGACCTTGGACAGTGCCATCACCGTAGATATGGAGGCGGTCCAAAGGAGGGAGGAGATCCGACGGGTGAGCATTGTCGTGGTAAGGCCAAGCGGCGATGGAGTTGCAGCAAATTTAAGTGAATGGGACTCCACATTCTTCTATGAACCTCCTCACCATCCTCTTCTCCTTGTACATGCTCAACCCTGGCTCCACCGGCTCCGCTCTGTCTATATCGTGCCCAAACTCCGATGGCACGAACCTCTGCAATGCAATAATGCCAACACCATTTTTTGAATTATCGCTTCAGTACTACCAGTCGAACAATACTAGGTTTTACAAAATGGTCTGACCTTAACAAGAGCTCCAGCTGCTTTAATGGCGTTGACAAGGTGGATTTGGTCCCACACACTTTCCCCTCCTACAGCTGATATCACAACCTCAATCTTGTTCTCTCTTATCATCTTTTCCATCAGTTCTCCATCCTTTATACATCCCTGCATCATTTTGAAAAAGAATTAACAACCCGAATGATAATATACATATATAGCTAGTTGTGTAACTTACATGAAGGATGGTGGCTCCTTTGTCCAGGAGGGGCTTGATCTTGGAAGCTTTTGAGGATGATGAGTTTATGAATCCTGGTCCTTGACGGACTAGAAGGTAAGTGGGCCGTCCGGATTGTAGGCATGCATCGGCTATGTACCTACCGATGCACCCGGTTGAACCAATGATCATGGTCCGCCCTCCTCCTGCTGCTGCTGCTGCTGGGACGTCCAACCCATTAACGCTTTTCATATCTGTGTTGACAAACTAGGGAAGAAAATAATTGTTGGTTATGATAACAGAGGATAATGGAGTTCTTGGAGCTCAGTGATTTTCCTAACAAAGATGACAACTGAATACGAGCTTGGAATCTTATACAGATGCCATGTGAATATAACTATTATTTATTAATGATTAGGTGAAAGAAACGCTACTAGCTCTCTTCAGGGATTCATAATTTCTGTCTAGTTGTTGGTAAGATGGTTAGGTTTCTGATCCAGTTTGAATGTTAGCTAGCTTAGTAGATTGAGCATCACTTTGTTGCATGCCGCTGCCAATTCTACAGTTTCGGAAATTATACCAAGTACCCGACAGCGCGACCATGATGGACAGGATTTCAAGTTTACAAAAGAGCTCGAAAACTAGATTGGACGAAATTGGAAAACACACACAAGGCAAAAACTTCGATTGTACGGTGGCCTAGACTAGATTCGCCCACCACTAGTTCTTACATGGAGTACAGTTTCAGCTGTTGGTCAGGTTTTTTCCTTATCCTCTTGGCGTTGACGTTACCAATAATAACATATATAGAATGGTTTATCGTCAGTCGGGTTCGTAGGACTTGCGAACAAGAACAAATGAAAACGTACTCACTCAAGTAGCCTTGTTCTGAAAATGATAAAACAAAATCAGAGATGTGAGTTTCCTAATTCGAATAACAAGCTGCAAAACACTATCGGAAACAACCACAAGTTGCCGTTGTGCTAGGATTTGGTTGTTGCTCATAGCAATTTTGGTTCCTGGGTAATAAAAGAGAGCTCAAGATTGAAGCTTTGGCTTGATAGCATTTCTCTAGCCTCATGGAAATTAACAAGCATTGTCTCTCTGGTCTCGTGTTGAAGCAAAATCACGAGGCCAGAAGAAAACCGACTTAACATATCTCAACCCCCCTTTCTCTCCTTTTTACTACCACAGGGAGGAAAGAAACAAACTATACAAAACTGGGGGAAAGAAATGCTCCTTGATATTATCTTTTGCTTAATAATCTACGAAAAACGGATGGCTAATTCGTGATGTCATCCCGCAACTGTACAACTAACCCACTTATAAGAACTGCTGAAGCCAATTGCAGCTTCCAGCATCCTTCTCTAGTTCATCCTTCATCCCCCTTACCTTTTCCAAGGCTTGCTCAAACTCCATTTTCTCCAGTGGCAACTCAGAGAACTCTTTCAGAAACTGACGTGCTCTTGCTTGCCCTCTCGATGTCTCCTCCACATCAAACTCTCTCTTCCTTTTCAAGCCAGCCTCCTGCAAACGTTACAAAGTTGAATTTGAAGGTTATAACGCGTGACTAACGAGTCTCTCATAACGGCTGGGAAAGCTGGATGAATGGTCATAGATAGGTTTACCTTCTCCGTTGTGTCGTTTGAGGTTATAGCACCTGGTGAGAAACCTTCCAATTGGGAAGCCTTCTCCCGGGCAAGAGCAACAACACTGTCAGGGAAATTTGCAAATTCTGCAACATGAATGCCAAAACTCTGATCACACGCACCCTTCTCAACCTGCAGAGAACAAGAAATTAGAACACAATCAAAGCAACTGTCTTAACTCATAATCATTGCAAATAAAGCTTCAAACCATCTTCCTGTCAAAAGAGCCAAATATTTATCAAGGTAAAGTAATAGGATCTGCAAAATATTAACAGGATATATACGTCATCAAATTTGTCAGTGTCCATTGCGGTGCATTAAAGTCTTGACTATATAAACTTCTCAAAAATATAGTTAATTATCTCGCTCAATGATGGTTCATTCACACTTGAATGCATAGGACGAAAGATATATCTATGACATTAAACCTAGTGGTTTGTCATGTTGCCATGGCCAAAACCAGTGAGAGAATATGGTAAATTCATAGAGCAAGAAAGTGGGCCAGGGAGATAAATCTCACAAACAAGCCTATATTTCTGTATTACCTTGTATAGCATGGTGAGTTTGCGTGTTGATGAGTCAATGTGTGCACTAACATGGTAGTTAGCTACACCAGCGATTTGCTTTTGATCAGACGTACAGTCTGCTTCCTCGCTAGCTAATGCAGTCAGCTCATGAAAATGCGTAGCAAATAAAGTGGGTGCTTTGATCACTTGGACAAGATGCTCACAAATAGCCCATGCTAAACCTGAATATCAGAAAGCATGAGACTATCAGCTTACATAAAGTCAATACACCTGGATAGCGACTTTGTTATAAATGGATAATTAACTACTGAAAATTTGGATGAACCACAAGCAGTGCAGCAATTGCTTTAATTTCCCTACAAAGAACATCTAAAGGACATAGTGCAGATAACGTATCTCAAAAGAAAATCAAATATGAATAGGAAAACAAGACCATGAGTTTATGCCATCAGAATTATTGAGTAATCATATACAATGCCACAATAGCCTCGATAGGAACTGAGCAGCCTTATCTTTTAACTTCATGGTTAACTCTGATAAGAGTTGTCTTTTTAAAATCCTTAAAAACGAAGGGTAACGGAATAATCTATTGGTGTTAAACATATATAATTCATTAGCTATGAGTAAGGCTCAAGCAATGCAGACTTCAATTATTATTTTATTTTTTTGATAATCGATAAACTTCAATTATAAGACATGACAAATAAATGGATTAACGAGCCGTACCAAATCCATCATAAGTGGAAGTTCCACGGCCTAACTCATCAATGATTATCAGTGACTTGTCTGTAGCTCCTTTCAGTATTGAAGCAGTTTCGAGCATTTCTTGCATAAAAGTAGACACCCCACGCAGCTAAAAGAACGGGAAAGAATACAACATATCAGTGCAAATGTGTCAGTTTCCTATCAAATTTAATGAAAAAGACAATGCAGCGATGATAAAGACAGAAGCATTCAGCCATATCTACATATGTCCAAGCTCAGAGTAATAGTTTATATGTCAATCCTTAATAAATGTGATGTTTGATGACTAAACTGCACAAAAGCATGAAAAAAAAAACGCAAAGAACTAGAAGAGTATTAGCAAACACTTGGAGGATAAAACTATCAGAAAATATTCTCACTAATCAGACTTCATCTCAGGATCGATAAGTTAACTTATATGTCTATCCTCCCCATTAGCTTGGGCAAGAATTGCAAAGATTGAAATATCATAATTTATCACATATTACTCACTTGGCAGTCACCAGCACCCACACGAGCAAAAATGCTATCGCGGATGGAAATGGTAGCCTTGTCACATGGAACAAAAGAACCCACTTGTGCCATGAGAATATTCACACCAATCTGCAGATAAAGCCAAACACCACTTTAGAACAGTACAAATTTAGACAATGTAAAGGAGGCATGACACATCTAATGCATGATATTTGGGTAATAAGTTTATTATCTTTAAGTTATTACAGGGTTTCAATATCGCTTTAATTGCAAACATCTGGGACGAACAGACATTGATGCCTAGTTCTGAATGTACAAGAAACTAAACTGCTGATGCAAGCAACAAAGCACTAATACTCTTGGTGATAGAATATGGCCAATATCAATCCGTGTATATGAATTACTACAATCATACCTGTCTAATGTATGTGGACTTCCCACCCATATTAGGCCCTGTGATAATCTGGAACCAGCTCTTTTCTCTGACCTGATATGTTAAACAATAGGATAACCATAACTGCAATTTGCAAAATAGGAAAAAACCATTCAAGCAATTTTGGTTCTCACAAGTTTGCAATTGTTTGGTATGAAGTTCACCCAATCCTGAGCTTCCACACATGGATGCCTACTCGCTTCCAATATAATATCTCCCACATCCTAGATAAGATAGCATTGGAAAATTTACATGGTGAGGATAGCCACGTCTTTTCAAAAACAGAGAAAGAACATGATTAAACAAGGGTCCAGTAAATGATTGGGAATGAATACAGGTGGAGTGATGTCCGGCCTCGTATATGGAGTGGGACAACTAGAAGCAAGATCAGCAAAACTGAGTAAGACATCTAATTCCGAGAGTTTGGCAGCTAACAATTCAAACACCTGCAGTGACAGTTGTCAGTAGTCTACTAGAAGAGGCAGTGGCAAAGTAACAATGTACGGCAAAGAAACCTACCTCTGAAAAAGTTAGTGTAGTTTGCACCACTCGATTAACAATCTCTTTTTGACAGTTCTTGTAATCTTCTACCACCTTTTGGTATCGATCACCCAGCTGTTTAAGTTTTGTGTTTGTGAATTTCACTCCATCCTTTCGAGTTTCAAGGACAATAAATTGAGATGTCAATTTCTTTCTTATTTTTGGCTCTTCCTTCTTGGTAATCCTGAATACATGGCCAAACTGTGTTCCCTTATCCAACTTCAACCCCTTATCAACTGGAAGATCAAGATCTTTAGCAGTTTTCTTATGCAAGTCGTGGATCTCTTTTTCCAATGACTCTAGCTCTTCCTTCAATATGCATAGATCAGAATCATAGCCAGGTGATATCATGTATTCTCCATTGTCAAGCTGATCAAGATCAACTGCAGTTTCCACTAGACTTATAAACTTATTTAAGTGATCATCATCCATCCATTGCTCCAACAGCTGCAGATACCTTTCTTTAATCAATAATGAAAACTGCCCGTCGTAATCCTCCAAAGCACTTTTGATGAAAGGGAGCCTTATGCAAGACTGTTTTGCAAAACATAAGCAAAGTTCATGAGAAATTGGCGAAGTTGATGATGCCCAATCTTTTATAGAAGTAGGAGCATGTACAATAAGCACAAAGAAGCAAGAATGTCATTATCCTAAAGGTAGTCAACTAGCTATGGACACTAAAGATGGGTAAACATCCATCATAACCGACGGAAAAAAGGTCCTAACACTAGAAAATGATTTCATTGCCTAGTAAACTCCTGAGACTACAAGAAAATAATTTAATATATACATTAAAGCACGCAATAGAAACGATGAGAAAATGATAGTTGAAATGTGGAAGATACATATCAGGGCTTTATCAATTCAGCATAATTAAAATGGCCATAAGTACATGTACATAATCTGATTGGTATAGCTATCAGTTACATGATATGAGGGAAAGGGATTCACCTGATACAGTTTCACGATATGATGCAAAGCAGCGTTTCTTTTCTCAAGATTACGTAGTAGTCGCTCGATGTCCGCAATTCTTTTAAGATGCTGCCTCAGATTTTGCCGGACTGTGGCATCCTCTACAAAAGCCTGTACCAAATCCAACCTGGAGTTAATTTCTTCCACATCCAGAAGAGGCTGCTTTAACCACATGTGAAGCAGTCTTTTTCCCATTCCAGCAGTACAAGTTCTATTCATTAGACCAAATAAACTGAAGGTTTTGTTTGAATCAGTTTTGCTTTCAAGAACTTTCAGTGCCCTCATGGCTGCGGAATCCAACCTCATGTAGCTGTCAAGATTGTACCTTTTAATGGTATAACTTCCGTAGTTACTCTCATCCGCAAGCAATTCTGCATAAGACACTAAGGCACCCAAAGCAACAGATGCAAATTCAAACCCAGAAACCAAATCTCGAACTGGTTCAATGGAACCTTTGACAAGCCTCCCTAGATCCTGCACTAAATCTCTCGCTTTAAACTCATTTTTCTTTCGCTCTGTTAACATGACAGCACATTTTTCAAAGACATCATGCAAAGTTCTAGTTTCACTGCCTTTGCCAGCCTCCATAGGTAAAAGGCACTCCTTGCAGCCAAGAGAAACCAGAGCAGATTCAACATTTGTAAAATGAGTATCATCAAGAAATTCTGCCAACCCAAGGACTCTTTTATTCAAATCTACATAGCTTAAACCCACTGTGCACTCGTCACCACGGAAGTTTGGGAAGATTGCAACAACGACAGGAGAATCCTGCATCTCATTGTTGGCAAATAAAACATCTTCAAAACTCCCTAGATTCCCAGGAGTTCCACTTTTGACTAGTCTCCAATTAGACCCACTGCCCTCATACAGTTCAAGGGTGTGGTCTGTTCTCTCCAGAAGAACATCTCGAGCAATTGTCTCAAACATATTCCTACTGATGCTCACACTAGAAAGACAATCAGACCCATTACCCAACTGTCGCAAAGCAGTGGTCGTATGGTAATAGGTTTTGGCAATAAAAGTTGCATTTGCACCATGAGCGGTGTAATAGTCCTGAAAACATAAATGTTGGTCAATAAGTGTGAGGGTGCTGATCGCAAGCAATTCTCACCTACCAGAACAATCCTAAAAGAAAACCTTCGTTGATTAACTAAACAACTACCAAAAGAGACAAAGTTATCAATCGAAAAAATTAGTATGGCTAGGATTACAAAAATTGATTCTTGTATATATCAAAGGCACTAAACAAATAGGAAAAGTCGAGCAAGCCAAATATCAAGGAGAAATGCCGAAACAGCTTCTACACTTGACTGAAAGGTCACTGATTTAAAATGATTTATAACCAATAATGATTTACAATGTACTGAAGCAAACGCTTTAAAGAGTGAGACTATAAGATAGTTTGAACGCTCACCCGTCTATCAAAGAGCCGAATTGCTCGAGAGTCCTACAAAGGCAAAAGGCAAAACAATACAAATTAAAACCTTCGAACCCCGTAAACTTTATCCATACAGAAGTTCTATCATTCTTTGCTTCATCGTCCACCAAACTGAACAACGGAATAGAACAGAGAAAAAGAGAAGAGGCGTACCTGCGCTAGGGTTTTGAAGAAAGAAAGAAAACCCTGAGCCTGTTTAGCATCTGATGAGAGTTTTGAAAAGAGTCATGTATTCCATTGGATCATTCATCACAAAATGGAAAAGAAACCAGCCAACAGAACGTATATTTGAAAAGACCTAGGGTTTGTACCTAGCTTGAGCTCCGGCAATTTGTTTGCCTCGTGAGAATCGGGATCTGCCATTTCCCTGTAGCTAAAAGCTGATTGTTCTCCTGAGATAGCAGATTGCAGCTGGAACTTCGAGATATGTAATCCCCTCTTCTGTTTGGTGACGGTTCGGACTTTCTATTGTGAAGCCTGCGCAGAAAGTGGCGGGAAATTGAGAAGGAGAGTGGCGGGGAACTTCACTTCCACAGTACTTCGTTTTTTGTATTTCTGCAACTTCCCAACTTACTTTGCGGGCATAAAGCCGGTCCGGTCTAGCCGATCAGCCTGCTGTACGGAATATATGTATATTATCTTAGCATGACGTTAAGGTTGTTAAGTTCGCAAATGTCGCAAACCTGGCTTATAAAATACAAGCCGACTAACTAAATTTGTAAAAATAGGTGGCTAAAAAAACTTGGTTGCGAGTTGTTACTAATAAACAAGATTCTAGTCCAAGTGGAGAGCCGGTGGACATTCCGTGACCAGGAGATTTGAGTGACTTGACCTCATCAGAAGTTAGTCATTTTCTGCTTGAGGCAGCGACAGTTTATCGAGGCGACGGAAGCAAGACATTGCATAAATTGGTAAGCCAAAGACAACAGATTGCAAGAGGGTATGAGCTCCAGCAGGGGATAGGCAATCCAGTTTCCAGCTGCACAGGCAGCAGAGGACCTAGTCATTAAGGTACTGGAAGGTGATAACTTTAGAGTAAAAGGAATACCGACGGAAGACACCTAAGAGATATACATAACATGCCACAACAGGCAGGCAGACATAAGCACTAAAGCGAACAGGGGACTTGGCCAAATTGATACGTTGGCCGCTCAAGGCCTAATATCTGGAAAACAAGGCCTTGAGGAAAGAACGCAAAGGTTCACACAAGAAAAGGATAGTGTCATTGGCAAACATAAAGAGGGAGACCATCAAAGCATAGCTGGAGATTTTTTATCAACGTGCAGAAGCCCAAAAGTAGGAAATGGTTATTATGACTATCTCAAATTGATNACAAGAGCATTCAAGCATCCCCGTCAAAACTTGGAAAGTTATGATGTTTGTTGTTTCACCATTTCACTAATAATACACAAACCAAAAGAGCATCCATACCAGTACACAGATATTAAAGACACAAAGAAGCCCACAAACAAAAGCATTCAAACACTCCTTAAAAAAAGTCCTAACTACAACCTCTCTTTCCAGCAAAGATAATTCGAGAAGAAAACTTGCTCCCGCCCCCACGGAAACAAAGGGAAAAACCGTGCAACAATTCTACTGCTTCTACTACTACTCCTGACCATCGTCTTCCTTGACAAGTTTGATCATGTCATCGATTCGGAGAATTGTTATGGCTGCTTCTGTAGCGAACTGCCAAAACAGATACACAATTTTCAACAGTAGATGAAACAGATATATGTTCTCAGTATTCAGAGAATCATGCATCACCTACCTGTATTATCTTCACTTTGCTCATTGCAGGTTCAATTACTCCTGCTTCTAAGTTGTTTCGAATGGTACCCTTTGAAAGGTCTAGTCCCATGCTGAAATAGTTAGTTGTTTCAAGGTCAATATTTGTTCAATAAGAGGCTACAAAAAGCAAAACTCAACCAAGCCCTTATTTTTCTAATGATCCCACAACAACTCTCCAACATAGATTGCAACATATGACTTCGATTACAACTAAAGCATACAATTTTCGGTGAATCTTGCTGATGGACGACAAACTTAAATTACTAAGGACAAAGATGCAGTGTTTAGTGAAAGAATAGAGCTCACGCATCTGACAGTCAAAGTCAACAACCAACAAGAATACCTGGAGAGGTGTTTCTTATCAGCTTTTGTCTGTGCAGTGTGGTGATACGCACGTAGCTTCGCGACCAAATCAGTTGCATCCTTTGCAGCATTGACAGCAAGCACCTGCATCATGTTCAAATTTTAATTCAACTTCCACATGAATCAGGATACAGTTGATATACAAGGAAACAGAACGCTAACAAACCTTCGGTATGATCAGCAAAGATTCAGCAAATTCAGCAATGGCCAGTTGCTCTCGTGATCCCAGAGTTGTTGCAAGATACTCCAAGTACACAGACAAGGCAGACTCAACAGCACCTCCACCTGCCACTACCTGTAACATCAAAGATGAGTCGGAACGTAAAACACCACAACGCACCTTTTCATTTTTCAAATGCTCTATACTTACTGTGTTGGACTCCAACGTCCTCTTCACAATGCATAAAGCATCATGCAGGGCTCTCTCCATCTCATCAAGCATGTAGTCATTTGCTCCTCTAAGAATCAAGGAAACCTGATATTCCAAGATGTAGAGAATCAGAACCTTGAAATTTTCGCTTCACCATATGTTTCAGCAACCACAACCAGGTTGAAAATAGAGACAACAGGCAGGAGGAACGACTGATTTACATAATTAAGGAATGCAAGCTTAGGAAATCAGACATTTTAAGAACAGATAAAAAAACACTACAAATTCTCACCGCACTAGTGTTTTTTGTCCCCTTTATCATAACGACATCATCATCTGCAATGCGCTCTTCTACGACTTGATCAGCTGACCCAAGAAGTAAAGAATCAAATGTCTCATCCCCTTCCATATCAGCAAAGGTTGAAACCTGCAATTTAACCAATCAAGTGGTGATGACACCATAGCAACATCCAGTTTGAAACTCTCACTATTCGAAAGAGACATAAGATTGTACCATGGTTGCACCAGTGGCTTTGGCAACATGGCGCATATCTTCTTTACGGACGCGCCTCACAGCAATAGCTCCAGCCTCCACAAAGTACTGGACAAATATAGAGCAACAGGGAAACAATGTTCAAATTATGCCTCCAAAATCGTAGATCCTACAAATAACAGGCACTTGAAGAAAAAAGTACAGAAGTAACACATCCCCAACAATTCAATCTTTGTCATTTAAGCAAGACACAAACTGAGACGTGGACGGAAATGTCTATAAGCATTCAAGAATTTTTTAAATACCTTTAGAGCCATGTCATCAATTCCTTTGGTAGTTAAAATCACGTTGGCTCCCGCTTTCAAGAGTTTTTCAATCCGCTCCTTTGTCATATCCGCTTCCCTGCAGATAAAGATATCATAAAAATTCTGTCAGTGATGATGAGCACAAATTCAGACAACAATCACTACTATCATGTACAACTAAGATGTTATGTCTTCAAATATATAAGAATCAATATCATGCTTGAGTACAGTTATCTAATTATGGCAGTAAACCATTCATTTTGGGACCAAGTACTGAATATGGGAGCTTCAGCTGACTTGAAGAGAAGTTTACAAGGCATATCTGATCACCTTTGACGAATCTTCTCAAGCTCCCTGGGATCAGTGACAACCACTTGTACACCTAATTGCATCTTTGTCTTCTGAAGGTTGAAGTCAAGACATGCAATTCTAGCAGGTGAGACTTTGGTTGGCATTCCTTGAGCAGCACGGCCAGTATTTAAGGCATATCCATTCAACAAGTAGCTATCTCTTGCACTTTTACCATGAGCTTTTAGAATATTAACACCCTACAAGACAAATCATGAAAAGTGAGCAATATAACAATATCAGTCAAGCTATTCACAACTATAAACCACAGATCAAATACAAACAAACAGAGCCACTGAGCACCAAGCACTGCTGACCTTGATTGGGTATTTGATTTCTCCTCGTACATTTGTCATCTTCACTGATAGTACAGCATCAACAACCTACAAACACGTTGAGAATTTCATTAATATTGGTTCATTTATAATCTATAAGTAATCCACAAAGAAGGAAATATGTACACGTGGATAGAGAAACACATACCAAATTAGCGAAGAAGTCGCTGTCACCGGCTATCAATTTTGAAGACATACTGGTCTTAGCACAGTTTACCAGGGAATCCTTTCCAAGTTTTTCAACCTAGAGAAAGCAGATAAGAGTAAAGCCAATAACTAAACTAACTAAGCATAAGATAACAACTTCATTGAACATCAATAATAAACAGTACCCAATAACTGCTAAAATTGTTAAATGCCAACAACAAAGATATCTATCGTGTTATTACCTTCACGGCCAATTTTTCATCAATATATTTGCACGCTTCCCTCATTGCCAGCTGTTCACAATTAACATTCCAAGGAAATTAAAGATAGTTGAACATAAATATACATATGCAGAAAGATACAATGGCATACACACTTTCGTCATGAGCAAATATGATGGTATCAGACAGTCACGAGCATATTTGAGGTATCAGACAACATCCCGGAACTTTTCACATAGAGTTCAAAATTATGTAGAAATCACCTATAACATAAAGAGGAGGAATGACAACTCACTCTGAATCCACTGATTATTGACGTTGGATGGATCTTGTTCCTCACCAAATCATTAGCTCTCTATAAATAAAGAGCGAATGTCAAGAGCTACAATCATACCAAAATAACAATGTGGGAAATCGATCAAAGCAACAATAGTGATTCAACAAACAATTGCAGCCACACCTTTAGCAACTCTGCTGCTACTATTACAACTGAAGTTGTTCCATCTCCAACTTCTTTGTCTTGTAGTTCAGCCAATTCCACAAGCACCTGCATACACACAAAACATACATTAGACCTGGAAAAAATTATCTGTTTGTATAGTAGTTTTTGTTCACAATGTTGCATTCGATGGATGACTTAAGTCATATAGTTCCAGCCCCAGCATATTCAACGTAAAAGAAAAATTAACTTTGAGATTTTAACCTTGGCAGCAGGATGCTCCACTTCTAGCATCTTAAGAATTGTTGCACCATCATTAGTAATGGTCACGTCACCAATATCATCCACCAGCATCTGCAATGAGCAATGGAAAACACGGGTTCAGCTCTACTATCTGGCACACATAAACTTCCCATACATGGCATGTGAGACAGAAAAGAATTTCGTACAAGATCCCACGTCCGTTCCCAATTTACTCTACAGGCGCTATTTTCAATACAAAAGTTCACTAATAGAAGAGGGTCCAGTAACTCGAATCAGTATGTTAGAATTAGGTAACGAACTAGAATTAGCAGTCGAACGCTTCACATCTTCTATAAGTACACTCTTTCAAAGTTACAGCAGCGATAATGGAGGGCAGAGGAATACCTTGTCAAGCCCAACGGGACCTAGTGAGGATTTAACAATGTTTGCAACTGCTTGGCAAGCCATCACTAAACAAATCCAACAAAGAAACACCAAACCAACTTAAAATAAGTAAAACCCGATAATATAAAAACCATAAAAGCGAGAAGCAGCTAAGGTTCTTACCATTTTGAGCGCGGACGTCCTGGCCAGACTGACGTTCGCCTTGAATATCCAGAGTTTGGGATGAGAGCGCCATTTCAAAAGATGGGGTAAGGTCCGCTACTCACTGAATGGAGAAGAAGCAGAGCAACCCTAGACGTTCGATCTAAGTGTTAGTGAGATAACACTCGCATGTTTGAGAAAGTACCGAAGGAGGGATCGAGTGACTCAGATTGCTTCGGAGAGACTGTGTCAGCGGACTGGAGAGGAGACTGAGAGAGCTTGGACGCCGGCGGACTTGAGAGACTGAGGGAGATCGACTGGTCAGAGAGATGGTGTGGCGCCTGTATGGATGTTCGAACACCGGTCGTTTTAGTGACAAGAAGTATGCCTGGATCCACGGGCTCTCTAGGGTTTGCACTTTACAGGCCCAAAAAAGACCAGTTATTGGGCCCGGAAATACAAATCACCCTGTCGTTCGTTGAAACAATAATTTCTCGATCCAGATCCTCCGTCCCTTTCTCCTCCACTCGTCTCACCGTCGGTCAGTTCACGACGAAACCCGACACGGGTGAAGAAAAAGCCTGAACAATTTCACCCTGTACGGCCAGCAGTGTTTACAAAAAACGGTAGAGACTTGAAGCTGTATTATCTCGATCCGGTGGACAAAATAGATGGCGAATGCACCGACGAGGGAGAGGCAAACACTGAATACGATCGAAGCCGCTCTGAAATTGATCGACTCGAAGAAGGATAAGCTGAAGGAGGCGTACGATGAACTTCAACTCCATTCTTCTATTCTCACCTGCTCCCTGACGTGGGATGACCTCGATTCCCACTTCTCTTCTCAGCAGGCTGATCTCAATCGCCGATTCCACCTCCTACAATCCCGGGAGAAGGCTCCCTCATCATCATCAAACAAGCAGAACGGCGTTGCGACAAATTTTAATCAAGCTTCATCTTCTCAACCAGCGGGTGACGACAGCGGTGGTGGATTTGAGTATGAGCCTGAAGATGCAGAAGGATTGGGTGAGGATGAGGAGGAACCGATGGTTCTTCAGCCGGTAGCAGCTCGCCCTGAGTTGACACTCTTCTGCGAGAAGCTGGATGGAAAAGGGTTGAGAGACTACATTAGCGACCATGCCAAGGAGAGGGTTGTCATTCGGGCCGAACTCACTAGTGCAATGCAGGTTAGCAGTGACCCTGGTACTATGGTTTTGGACGCAATGGAAGGCTTCTATCCCGCGAATTCTTCGCCTTCGAAGGACCAGCAGGAATTGTATCGTCAGCGGAAGAGTTGTTTGGACTTGTTAGAAGTGTTGGTTAATAGCAAGCCCGATGTAAGTGATGAGGTGAGGGAGACAGCTAAACAGTTGGCGTTGGAGTGGAAAGGTAAAGTGAGCTTGGCTGCTGATAACCCTTCTGAGGCGTTGGCCTTCTTGAATGTGGTGGCAGCTTTTGGATTGCGGGATCAGATCGATGTTACCGATCTCGTGAGTTATTTTGTTGCCATTGCCAAGTTCAAACAAGCTATGTCTCTCTGCCGGAATATTGGCCTGGGAGAAAACGTTGCAGGTACTAATGGGGTTGTTTGTGAAATATGTTTTTGATGGTCTTACATTAGGCTTATTATGCAGCTCGTTCAATTCAGTATTTTTCAATAATTTGCTGCTAGGTTTCTTTTGCAGTTGCATTATTTAGGCTGATGATAATTTGGTTTGTGGGAGAGGAATGCAAACCTTAGGCTTGAACTTTCCCCAAAGGCTAGACTTACAGATTCTTATCATTTCTGTCTTTGAATCATGGTAACGGCAAGATAAGAGCATGATGCATGCCATGGTGGCCTATGCGAACCTTAAGCAAACTATGCTTCGCTTTATCTGTTGATTAAGTTATCAGATGATTTACTGGTCCTTAGTCTTACTGAGTAATGCTTCTAGGGTTCGTTTCAATTGCTAAAGGTTTTCTTTATTGGTCAATCTCTTTTCCTGGTGACTAATTATGGATATGAGTGTGCGTGTTCACTGTGTTCTCTTGGTCAAGGCAATGATTTGGTAAACTGTAGGTATGTGGATTACGGTGTTGGTGCTTTGAGATTACATGAATTGATTGTTAATCATATATGGATTTTTTTTAATAACTAAGTTTTTGGTCTTAGATATGCATGATACTTCTATACAGTTTTTTTATCTTTAATATGTGGTATGCCTCTTTCCCTGTTGAATGTGTTTTTTCATTTAAGTCTCTGTGATTCAGGTAGATGAAAACTGACATCCACTTGCTTACTGTCTTCCATTTTTGCAGTTCTTGTGCAGAAACTTATAGAAAGTGGCAAACAACTTCTGGCTGTCAAATTTATTTATGAATTTGGATTGACTGACAAGTTCCAAGCAGTGTCGTTACTGAAGGAAGTTGTAAATGAGTGCAAAAAGTCCACTAACCAAGTTGGAAAGAGCCCTATCAAGGCGCAGGTTATTCGTCGACCCCTTCAATCTTGTTACCCTTGTTTAGTATTCCAAATCATTTGACACCCAATGTTTCCATCATTGTGCAGCATGAAGCCAAGTCTAAAGAACTTAATGCATTGAAGTCAGTGCTTCAAGTCATCGACGAACACAAACTCGAATCGGAGTATCCCAGAAAGGAGATTGAAAACCGTATAGAAATATTACAAATGCAGAATAAGACTGATGGGAAACGGGCTACACCATCTTCCGACACCAAGCCTCAGCAGCAGCAACAACAGCCAAAGAAGAGGAAGCAAATGCCGGTAAAGAAACAGCCGCAAGGGAAGAAGCCGCAACATAATGGAAATAATCGATTCAGACCTCAAATCCGTGGGACATCATTTCACCAACCTCATTTGCAGCAGCCAACAGGATTGTATCAAGCAGCTCGACCTTATGGCGGCATGGTGAGTGCCTCTCCTCCCGTAGGCGGCCCTTATCGAGCAGGTTCATATGCGGCTGGGCCGTACAGTTCGGCGGGACCTGGAGGGGGATTTCCTGGGAATCCAAACCGCCCTGTAGCTCAACAATACACTTCTGAGTCCCAAATGGTGCCTCCTCCAGGGTATTATGATGGTGGCCAAGCTGCTGGTTATCACGGTGGATATGGTTATCCACCTCCTCAACATCATCAAAACTACTACCCTCAATAGTTGCAAACACTGGCCATAGTGTTATTTATGTGATCAGTAGGAAGCAAGCATTGGTTTTCTGGACACCATGCGTGTAATGTAACAACAGGTTTTAACAGTTGGAATAAAATATGTTTTTTTTTTCAAACCAATGCCATAGTTGTAGTGGTAAGTTTATCATGATATTCTTACTTTTCTTAATTGAACTTGCTGAATCAAGAATGGCGTTTCTTAAAGTTCAAGAAGGTTACAAAGGCTCATTGGTTTAACCTGCACTGCACATTTTTCTTTTGAGAAATCATCATGTTGTGTTTTGGGTTATCTTCTTCTGTTAGTTGCTTCTTCTATCTAATTAATGTGACAGTCTAGATGTGTTCTCACAGCAGAAAAAATGCAAATTCGACGGTTCAAAGCACGTCTTTCATGTGTCGTGGCTCGCACAATGACTTGTGCTGATCGGGACATCACCATAAGGCCTCGTCTAGAAAGGGGCCTCCAAATTATAATATTTCATTCAATAGGGCCATTATATTCAGCTGCTGCCAAACCTGATTGATTGTTCATCACCCCTTAAAAACTCTTCGAAAAGATCCTCAGACTAGTTTTTTTTTAGGTGCCGACTTCACATAAATATATTTAGGGATAATAGTACTTTCCTCTTCTATTTTACCAAGGTTTCCATGTACTATAAAATGCTCTATTTACTCCTTCAACTTTAGTTAATTTAACAATGATACTCTCTTTCCTTCAACATTCTGTTTGAGAGGGATATTGGCGATTAGATATTATAAAGAGATCTTGTTGGTCTATATCCTATTAAATTAGTTGAATAGGAAAGTATTCATGCATCTCGGAAACATATCATCGGCAAAATCAAGAATGAGCGAAATTAGACCACCACCAATATTGTTTAATTTCACACGGTAATGAATTTCTTATTTGGTTCAAAATTGAAATTAGTAATGTGGCAAAGAAAAGGGAAAATAAGAGTTGTTAAACTACGCCCTGTATTTTATTGTCCAACGTCCTAATATCGTCGTAATATTTGAGTTCGGTAATGGAATGACGTAATCGCCCCTTGAATAGTATAATGAAATTCTTTAAAGACGCGAAAATTCGAAGCACTTTCATACCTCATTCAAACGAACATTTAAAAATCTCACGCAGCTGTCGTAGTCCTCGCCGGAGCTCGCCGCCGAAACGCCGCCTCTCCGCTGCCTCCCCGCCGCCCCACCGCATCACCGCCACGCCACCACCTCAGCACCGCCGCCCCACTGCCACCCCGCCGCCGCCGCAGTGGTAAATAATATTCGTCGGCGGTCAACGCCGACAGCCAACCCACGTCGTCGGCAGTCAACGCCAACCGTCGGGATTGACCGCCAACGGTCGGCGTGCCGACCACCAAATATTTTTTTTTTTACCTCTATGGGCGGCAGAGGCGGGCGGCGGCGACGGGGCAATAGGCGGCGGGGCAGGCGTTGGTGGGTGGGCGGTTTCGGGAATTGATTTCAGAGAGTCTTTTAACTGTTGAAAGTTTACGAAAAATAGGAAGTGTGTTTCATTCGACCCCCAACTTGTGTATTTAAAGAGGGAGTTCGAAGGACATTCGCGTAATTTGACGTTTGTAAATTTAATAATGGTAAAATTTAGGGCGTTTTATAGCCATCCAGACAAAAAATACAAATTACTTTTCCCCTTATGTACGGATAAGAGTCAAAGAGACCAAAATGAAAAGAGGAATTGATTTCCTTGCATATATAGGACTAATTAAACTGTTCAACCTACTAAAAATCCTACCCCCTACAAACCAATCAACAGTTTTTCTGGAATGAATTAGTACAGCGACTACCAGCTAGTTGCATTACTATTGACTAGGCAGGTAGATGACTGATATATGAGTAGCTAGCTAGGCTCGTACTTGTTTCACGAAGAATCCAATGGTTCCATTTCCGTGACCAGATCAAAGAATTTGTGCTGTATGTACTAGTTACCATTTCCGGGTGCTGATGTGTTTTACTACATATGCTATATACTACCTTGCTACCAACTTCCACTATCTTCAAAACCCAGTACACTACCATTTTATGGTTCAACAATTCATCTTCATCAAAATTATATGAACGAAAAATACGATATGGAAGGAAATATAAATGAGTGACAAGTTCGTTCGAACCCAGATTAAAAACAGACTCTTAAGTTTATTAACTTTGTCTTGTGAAATTTGAAGTGATTTGGATAAGAGATATAGAATTAAAGAGAGGGGGAAAAACTTTCTTCAATCCCCCTCTATAAATAAAACAAGCAAGGCGAGCTTGCTTTTTTATTTCCGTATTCGATTTTTTCCATCTTTGCTTCGCTCTTTGTCACGTATGAACCATCTTCGGAAGGAGATATATGAATTGAATTGAATTCGTTTGGAGATGTTACAATAAAAATGTAGTGCTCGCTAGTAGATCATAGGACTTCTTTTCTGTCGGTTAATTCATACAGCTATACATTAAAAGCTACTTTGTAAGTTAGATTCCAAACTGGATTTATTCATTGGAAAGAAGGCATAAAAAAATAAAGGTAGGAGCAGAGAAGCCACATTGATAATGATGATATACATTGAATATGGTCCTTGGGTGCCAGCATTAGAAAGTAGAATGAGTGCCAACATAACCGGCACCGAGTCGAGTTGTTAAGACAACAATTTGAATCGGAAGGTTTGGAGCGGATCTTATTTATCAGTTCTGGAAATAGCACTGACTCACAAATAGTTAGATGCATCTAACAAGGTAGCAGATATTTAATTTCACAAATAAAATCCATCTTCAATGTCAACATCAGTCCATCTATGCTAGCTGAGGGCTGGCGATAGAAGCTAGAATATTGAAAGAATCCAAATCGAATGGACAACATTATCATAGTATACGAGACTTTTTATAACAAAACAAAGAAGAAGAAGAAGAAAAGGAAAACAAAAAAAATAGGGTTTTGGAATAAAGGTGGAAGGAAGGGGTCACTTTCCATAGCTTTTGTAGCAGAGAAAAAGGAAGAGGATGAGGGAAAGGAAAGCGATAGGCAATGTGGGTGTGTAGTGCTGCGTGGTCGTTATAATTTCTCATATGAATCCAAAGCGAGCATTATCTCTTGGATCTCAGTCTTTTATACATAAATAAATGGTGTCTTTTCCTTTGGTTTGTAGGGTTTGGTTTTATGCTTCTACTCCTTCTGCTGCTGCTGCTGCTGCTGCTCCTGCTGCTGCATAGTTAGTGGCTTAGTGGGGATTGATTAATCACCACCCACCAATTATAAATCATTGTACGCGTCTCTTATCTTCTTTATCTCTCTCCTAGGGTTACCCACGCAATGAATCTGCCCCTTCCCCAAATTCAAAGACCTAATTTCTTATATTCTGACTCTTACTGTACCCTCGCTTGCTTCTGATCTAGGGTTTATTGTGTGGTGACTGCCCTGGTGAGTAAATAAATTTAATTTTTGAAGAAGGAAATGACGGTACTGGTCCCTAACATTTTCTTTCCTCCAGATTCGCTCCATCTATCTGTAAGCTTTCAAAGCCGCCGTCCAGTTCTAGAGTTTATATGGTTTTGAAAGGTGTTCGGACATAGTGTTCATCCCACTGAAGAAGAATCAATGAATGGCTGTGAATCAGCTTCTTTCTCTGTTGATCATTTTTGCTGACACTGAATCTGATCCCTTCCTCCCTCCATTTCGCCCTTATCTCTTCTTCTGTATGTAGTACGGTCTATCTTTTTTACTTTAATTTCTTTTTCTTTCCTTTTAGGGTTTTTTTTTCATTTCATTTCCCCTAATTAATTCCCGTGAACCACTTACTATACGTTCCTCCATCTGCTCAATCATCTGAATCTGGAGTCTTGATTAAGTTGTGAAATCTTGAAATTAACTTGAGCTAGAGTAATTAGCTGGAAGAGCTAGATTTATCCCCCAAAAATAACATATTAAAAGGGAGGGGTGAATTGTGAGATTACCTGCGACGTACTGTTTCGGAACTAAATATAGTTTTTTTTTCTTGTCATAAATAGCTCGGAGCTAGAGTACTTAAAAAGCCAAAAGCATATAGAGGAGTGCATCCAAACCATCCATCCAAACCATAATGTTTACTACACCGTGACTTGGCGCGACACCATTTATTGTTAACACTGATCAGCAAGCTATTAGATGCATCTAAGAAGTAGCGGACATTCGTGCGATGGTAAATCCACTAGTCCGGGGCATGGAAACGCCTCAGTTGGTAACTTGTGTAACGGTCAAGTAGACACCTCGCCGTCAATTTGATCATCAGTCTACCCAAGAGCTGGCTGACAGCAACGAGCACAGATACACGCTGAAGGCGATAAAAGTTAGAAGATAGAAACTTAGGGAGGTTAATATATATAATAATAATAAAACAAATTAGGACTTCTTGACAAAATGTCAAATTCATCAATAACTTTAGAAACTTGATTGAGGCAGGTCTAAATCATAAAAAAGGGCATGATGATGTATAATTCCAGTTGCGATGGTGGTGGGAGGGAACATTACAGTACTGATTCTAGTGATATCCACATATCATCACCATGTATATCTGGTAAATTTTGTGGTTACTGTCGTTCTTCCTTGGCCCAGCAATAAAAAAGATAAAATGTGAAGGTACACATGGATATGTTTTATTTGGGTGTTATATGCACAATACGTAATGACAACGAGTTTTATTTTGAACTCTTTTTTATATAACATACAAATAATACATGAACGATGTACGAGTACATGTCTATCGCAACAAAGGAAAAAAACCGTCAACACAGAATCTAGACAACAATCAATAAGTGGTGTTCCCATTGCCATACCCTGTTTATATTTTTTTTGGGGTGAATCCCTTGCCATTCCTTTATAGCTTCTTTTGGGTCTCTGAGCAATCGTCCTTTCTCTTCGAACATTAATGGCCTATCATTTCTCTGCTACAGCTACAGAGAAGCATATCTCCTCTTCTCTTATCCTTAGCTTATAGGCTATAGCTAGTTTGAAAAACATGAGCAGGATGCTCCCAAAGCCTCTAACATCATCCCCAGAAACCCTCCTCCGACCCGATCCATTATATATATATATATATTTCATTAATTCAAACAATATTCCTTGTAGACAATTTTTGTTATATAAATTGTTCCTTCTGCTACATTAACAATCACAGATTCAATTATCATTTCTAAATAAAATCGAAACCTCCCAATCAAAAACTATCCTTGCATGCTGGTGATCAAAACGCATAGGAACTTGATAAAAAATGCGTACTAACCCATTTATATTTTGTACCGTTAGCTTTTTGTACTGGCCAGTTATCTGGTTTTACTTAAGTTTTTAATCATAATATTGTTTTTTTTGGAAGTCATTGTATTCTACTTAAATGATTTTGAACATAAAGTTGAAAATATCAGGAGAATAGATTAGCTTGATTATTTAGTTCATTTATCTTACATGTGGAAAATTTCAGTAAATAACTGGTTTATACAGTGAAAATTAAACAGACTGAAATGATGATTATTATTATTATTGATGAAGATAGCAAACAGTGTTTGTTTATTGATTGGGAGCAACACACCAATTAGGATTTAGGAAAAGATACAAACACAGTCCAAAACTCAGAGAAGCAAGATCAAGCAGAAGAAGTAAACTGGAGTTGGCCGATCGAAGTACTAATTAGGTAGACGAGTGGTGGCGAACTGGAGGTTGTTGTAAGTTACAGTTGCATCCCACTGCTTGTAGAAAGATTGCAAGTAGTACTGATCTGCATTGCTAGTGACTATCTGATGCTGTACGTAATAACATCACAATCCATATGTCGATTGTCAGATTTGAGTTCCAGTATATTATTCATATTAATCTTAACTAACATGTATAAATACCTCATGTTGGTGTGGGATTAATGTCGTCGTTGGAGGAGTAGTGAAATGTTGTTGAAGGCGAAGATGATGATCAATGGGGAAACCATCACCTTTTCCCTCATCCTGATTCGTTGAATCAAACATCATCATAAATTGGTCATGGTGCTGGTGCAGTGGATCATGATGATGACAAGATCCATAGCTTTTTGACGACGAAGAAGAAGAAGAAGCAGCAGTAGTAGTAGTAGTAGATTCATGGTTATTACGATTGAGCATGAGGAGGGAGGAGTAGAAGAGCTTCTTGTCTCTGGTCCGTTGCCTCGCTCTTGCCCTTGCCTTGTCCCTCAACTCTTTAACTACTAGATGATGATCATGATGATGGTGATGATTCGTCGTTACTTTTGCCTCACCATTATTTTCAGTAGTACTCTTCTTCTTCGTCTTCGTGTTATTGGTCTTCTTCTTCATGTCCACCATCTTTCTCTTCTTGACTACCTTGGTGGGAGCAGTAGTGATAGTAGTAGTAGTATTATTAGCAGTACTGCTGGTTGAATCTTGGTCAAGACTACTCTTGCAGGTCATGTCCTTATGATCAGTAGCAGTGGTCATGTACTTCAGCATGGTGGTCATGATGGCTGCAGCTGCTTGGGTGTCACTTATAGTACTAGTAGTGGTACTAGTACTAGAGAAGAGGAGGTCGATCTGGGATCTGGACTGGGTGAGGAGCCACTCGACGGTGTTGCTGGGCTTATCGAAACCGAGCTTGTCTTGGAGGGTGAAGAAAGGGCGTGCTACTTTCAGGGAAAGCCTCATCCTCCTGTCCCTTGGTCCCTGTGCTGTCTGGATCTTACTATGCCTGTCCTTCCTCCAACACCTCTTCCTATTCACTGCTGTCTTTGTAGTCGTCTTCTTCGGCCTTGGAGCAGCAGCAGCAACAGCAGTAGTAATCGGAATCTGATGATGGGGTTGATCATCTGAAGTACTAGAAATGGTTAGTGGGTGGTGATGATGATTAGGAGGAGGAGGAGGAGGAGGTGGCCAAACTGGGTGGTGAAAAAGAAGCTGATCATCAGAGTCAGCAATTACAGGGGCAGTATTGGAAGATACAAATGATGATGATGATGATTGGACGAAGTTGAACATTGAGTTGCTGCTACTATTAGGAGGAGGAATTTGAAAGAACCCTCCTCCTCCTCCTGCAGAGATATTAGGCAAGAGGTGGTGCTGCAAATGATGATGATGATTATGCTTTGTATTCATATGATGCTGATTGGTGTTGCTGTTGTTGTAGTAATCTTCCCACATGTTTTTCCGATTTTACCTTTTGCCTCCAAGTTATTATCCAAAGTCTCTTATTTCTGTTGTGATGAGTCTGCAGCTGGATGGATACTGCACATCTTACTCTGAGAATGACACCTACTTCCAGGAGAGAACTTAGTTGTGGTTATAAATCATTGAGATATATGAGTCAAAATAAAACTGAAAAGATACTAGTAGTAAAGTAGTAGGCACTCCACCACCACTAGTATTAAGTATTAACCAACCAAAATCTAGCTAGCTATCTTTCCTTATAAATCCCCTACTCCTGAACCATTTTCTGTGTGTTTCTTTTAACAAAAACCCATATTCTGCTGCAAAATATTTCCATGAAAATTTTGAAATCCAGATACAAAACAAACCAAAAATTACAAGTAACATACTCTTTCGTTGATTTTTCATCGTCCATAAGCAAAAACAACCTCCTCCTCTCAGGAAATAAAAACATCTAGCCATCCTATTTATTACATCTTTTCTCTGAATTTCTATGTAGTGGTTATTACAAATTAAAGAGATTGTAAATACATAAAAAGTCTTGTTGTAAGTAATAGGTTTTATTTTTACAAGTTTACCTAGATGATAATAAAAAGAAAATTCATATAACTAGCCATTTTTAGGTATTGATTAACATACAAACATGCCTCATATACAATATAAAATTTGTAGAGTTAACAATTCTTTACAAATTGTATTTTTTTTAGATCAATCTCTTTACAAATTGTATTAGACTTCAAACTCGTGCACGTACGCCCTCATACATGGTTCCGCGTCAATTATTATTCCATCAATGAGGAAAAACAAAACTAATTTTTACCATAGAAAATTTCATTTTTCAACCGTTTCAACCACAATAAATATTGAATACTAATCAAGATTACATATATGAAGACTACAATATATACTAAGGCAGTTTTATATTCTCTTTAAGATTTAAATGATAAAATCAATACAAATTTTAAACATTAGTCAAAAATAAAAGTTAAAAATGTATTAATATGGGTCTTGATCGAATTTACTATGTGTGAACTTATTACTATGCAAAGTTAATTATACTAATGGTCATTATTCAGAAATATACGATCAAGATTCCAAAAAAAAACCTATATTTCATTTTGAAAATAAGATATCATGGTTATCAACCAAAGAAAAGTTTCTAGGTTGTAAAATCCTAAAATGTAAAACACTAAACATAATATAAACATAAAATCGGCCTATAACACTAGATCCTAACCCGTAAAGCAAAACGGGCTAAAACATAGCTCAAAATAAGAAGGCTTAAATTTTAGTATTCAGATTTCACCAATTAATGAATGCTAAGGGGTGGGCAAATCTATGGCACTTTACAACTCGGGATCTCTCGAAGAGTAACGAAATCCTATGTCAAGTTTACAAAAATTGAATTTTTTTTATCGAAGTATTTTTAAATCTGACCTAGTTAGGGTGCTTTGAGAGGCATATCCAAACTTAAACTATTGCACAGAGTTCCATGCCATCCTAGTCTCGCTGTTACAATTCATAGAGTGGCTTCGCATAGTTTAATTACACATAACAGGCACAGCCAATTGATGACAAAATCTTAATGGCTGAAGAGATGAAGTCATGACGTAGTACAACGTGGCAAAACTTAGGAGGATAGAGTAGTAAAACTTGTATAAATCATCTTATGTTATCCGATCTGATTCGGTTCTCCATTGACATTTTTTTTTTGACTTTCTTAACCTTCCAGATGTGTTATGAACGATATTTGTTTAGAGCAGAATCACTAATAAAATAGCCTATATGAGTTTCGAAAAATGGCAGCATTCTGTTTTTTTAATTGAACTGGTCCTTATAAAATGTGATTTTTGTTTCAAAGTCATAATTAATAACTTAAAAAGTAAATGAAAGAATACACAGATTTGAAAAGAATAATAATAATAATAACCTTAATTAGGTATGAGATAATAAACAAGAAAGTTGGAGATAGCTAGCAGATTTGGAGTTACAGAATGGGAAAGGAATGGAATTAAAGACCTAACCTTTATGATATGTCGCCTTGATTTTAATCGATCCATCCGTTCCGGCCTGGGATAGTTTATGTGATCAATCAGCATAGAAATAATTAAGCCAGCGGGAAACAACCGATAACAGCAGCTGGACACTATATGGCTAGTGTATGATATTCCACAGAATGAATCCAGAGACAAATGAAGTATATATCCCACGAATCCCAGCACCAACGTACATACACTGGCGGACCAAAACCAGCCCTACAGCTGATGAAAATCAATACAACAAGCTAGCTACAAGTTTAATTACCGTAGAGGGAAGTGTAGGCGGTGAAGAGGACTGCTTGAGAGAGAGAGAGAGAGAGAGAGAGAGAGAGAGAGAGTGA